>ML661900.1:1577219-1663867 GCA_007570785.1 Antilocapra americana | reverse complement strand
TTTTTTTAATGCTGAGTAATATTCCATTGTGTATATGTACCACAGCTTTCTTATCCATTCATCAGTTGATGGGCATCTAGGTTGCTTCCATGTCCTGGCTATTGTAAACAATGCAGCGATGAACATTGGGATACACGTGGCTCTTTCAATTCTGGTTTCCTCAGTGTATATGCCCAGCAGTGGGATTGATGTGGACCATTTTTAAAGTCTTTATTTAATTTGTTTCAATATAGTCTGTTTTATTTGGCCATAAGGCATGAGGGATCTTAGCTTCCTGACCAGAGACTGAACCTGCACCCCCTGCAGTGGAAAGTGAAATCTTAACCACTGGACTTCCAGGGAAGTTCAAGCCATTATTTTTTCCAAATGCTCTTTCTGCACCATTATCTTTCTCTTCTCCTTCGGGGACTTTGATGATATGATTGTTGGATTCTATGTTATCTTCTCTGAGGCTCTATTCACTTTTTTCCATATATTTTCTTTTTGATGTTCAGATTGGCTAAGTCTTATTGGTACATTTTCAAGTTCATTGATTCTACCCTCTGCAATTTCCATTCTACTATTGAGCTCATCCAGTGAGTTATTTTTTTCTCTGTCCTGTATTTTTCAAATCTATAATTTTCACTGGGTTATTTTGATAGCTTTTGTTTCTTTGCTGAAAAACTTCAATTTTTTTCATTTGTTTCAAGAGAATTTGTAACTGATTATTGAAATGTTTTAATGACAACTGCTTTAAAAGTCCTTTCAACTAAGTTAAAGATCTGATTCATCTTGTTGGTGGTGTCAGTTAGTTGTCTTTTCTCATTCAAGGTAATTCTTAGTATGGCAGGTGACCTTCAACTGTATTCTTATTATTTTCTCATTAGATTAGGAGGCTCTGACCTATTTAAATATTTTGATTTAGCATGCTATCACCCTTTGCAGATTTAGTGTGAGGTTCTTATTCAAATTTTGTGAGTTGTGGTCCCAGTGGCAGTTTAGTTTTCAGAGACTTGGCAGTGTTATTTTCCTATTTGGTTTATTTGGTCCCCTGAGGATCCTAGTATTGTCAACCAGTGCTGCCTGAGGAGCAGGAGAGATCTCCCTAGGTGGGACACATAGGCATTCTTTGGCAAAGGAGGGCAGTACCATGTTTGCAAGCCTTATTCACTTCCTCCATGTCTTTGGGTGACAAAAACAGTCTTGTGCTCACAGAGACAAAGAGGTTTCAAGGGCCAAATCGCTTGCTGTGACTGGGACCTGTTTACTTTTTCTACCTATCTCTGGTCTAGATTGAGGAGAATTGGACAATTTTGTATAAAATTAATTATACACCTACTCTATGACAAAGAGTCCTACTCCTGTGTATTTATGGAAGAGAAATGAAAATGTACATTCACATGAAAGCCTGTAATGTGAATGTCCTTGACATGATGAATAGATAATTAATCCATGAAACATCCATCTAATGGAATACTTTTCATCAACAAAAAGGAGTAAATTATTCATGTGTGCCAAATTATAGATGACTCTTAAAAAGCATTTTGCTAAATGAAATAAGAAAGATCCAAAATTTAACCTATTGTGTAATTCAATTATATATAACACTGGAAAAGGTAAAATTATAGAAAGGAAAGGAGATCAGAGGTTGCTTTGCATTGAAAGAGGTTTTATTTAAAAGGGTAGCACAGGGGGGCTTTGGGCATAATAAAGCTGTTTGATATGAAATGGTTGAGGTGATTCTGTGCTGGATGATATAAGACTCTATTCATCTTGTCAAAATTAAACCTCATACTGGCCAGAGATGCTCAGAGGGTGCAAACAAAACCCTTGTGTGCACCAGGACCCATGGAAAGGAGCAGTTACTCCCACAAGAGACTGAGCCAGACCTGTGTTTGAGTGGCCTGCCATGAGGACAGGGTATCTGGCTGCAGCAGACTTGGGAGGTGCGGTGTGTGGCTCAATTCTTCAACAGATAAGTTGTTTAAAACAGAAGAAAAGAATGAATGAAAGAAAGGAAGAGATGAACACATGACTTCCAGATTGAAAGAGAATAGAATATTGGAGATACAGTTAGATGTTAAAACCATAGTTAGATGGTAGATCCACAGTTAGATGAAGAAATGCAAGAAGGTGCCTTTTTTAAAAGGTCCTATCTGAAGTTATTGATATTTCTCCTGACAATCTTGATTCCAGCTTGTGCTTCATCCAGTCTGGCATTTTGCATGATGTACTCTGCATTTAAGTTAAATAAGCAAGGTGACAACCTTTACATTCTCCTTTCCCAATTTGGAACTAGTTCGTTGTTTCATGTCAGGTTCTAACTGTTGCTTCTTGACCTGCATACAGGTTTCTCAGGAGGTAGGTAAGGTGGTCTGGTATTCCCATTTCTTGAAGAATTTTCCAGTTTGTTGTGATCCACACCATCAAAGGCTTTAGTGTAGTCAGTGACGCAGAAGTAGGTGTCTTTCTGGAATTCTCTTGCTTTTTCTATGATCCAATGGGTGTTGGAAATTTGATCTCTAGTTCCTCTGCCTTTTCTAAAACCAGCCTTAACATCTGGAAGTTCATGGTTCACATATTACTGAAGCCTAGCTTGGAGAATTTTGAGCATTACTTTGCTAGCATGTAAGATGAGTGCAATTCTGTGGTAGTTTGAACATCCTTTGGCACTGCCTTTCTTAGGGATTAGAATGAAAACTGACCTTTTCTAGTACTGTGGTGACTGCTGAGTTTTCCAAATTTGCTGGTATATGGAGTGCAGAATTCTCTGCAGAAGCCCCATCTACTTGTTTCTCCCAGTCCCAGAAACAGTCCCATTCTTCTGTGGTACAGTTGCTATAGATTTAGATTTATTAATATGCTTTCTGTGTATAGGTCACCAGAATAGAAAATCAGTGTCATAATGTCAGAGAATCACTGAATAATGGATTTTGAATATCTATGAATCGTGTAATTTTAAATTTGCTGAGTCATAATATTTGAAGATTGTGTTCACTTGAAGGTTTGGATTTGTACTTGTGTACTAGGGAAGAACCAATCTGATTCCATTTTAGATCTATTTCTTTAGCTCTAACACTTGTTCTCTGCTGCCCATGCTTAGTCATGCTGGCTCTGCATCTTTTGTAAAAGAATGTTGCCCATAGCCTGAAATATACGTGATAGCCCTTTCTCAGGGCTCTGACCTTTAAGAGTCCATTTGTATAG
This sequence comes from Antilocapra americana, assembly GCA_007570785.1. NCBI lineage: Eukaryota > Metazoa > Chordata > Mammalia > Artiodactyla > Antilocapridae > Antilocapra > Antilocapra americana. Next base: position 1,660,681 of record ML661900.1, on the reverse strand, counting down.
AGATAAAAAGTTGCAGAACAGAGAATAGCATTTGTTTTGTTGGAGGTTTACAGGAACATTGTACCCTCACCTATGTGGACAGCTGGAAGAACAAAGGACTTCCACACCAAGAAGCTGGTAACAACTAACTATGCCTCTCCCTCACCTGGCCTTTAGAAATGTTTTGCTGAAATCATTCAGAGAGTTCAGGGTTTTTCTTGGGCACAAGTCACCCATTTCCTTGCTTGGCCCTGCAGTAAACCTTTCTCTGCTCCAAACTCTGATGTTTTGGTATTTTTTTGGCCTTTGTGTGAGACACAAGAACTTTCTTCTGGTAACACTTGCTGAACATCAGAATCACAACTCTGGAAACCCACATTCACTCTCACTGAAACTTTAAGCTTTGATTCAAATGTTTCATGAATGCAAACTCACAAATTCCAAGAAATGAGTCATCATGGAATCATAATGTCTTAAAGATGCAGTTGGGAATGCTAGAGCAAGCTGTGAACGCACAAATTGAGAGCATTTGTCTGCCACCCACAGTAGAAATGCCCCGTTGTTAAAGGAAGTCCCCAAGGGGGACTCAGATATTCAAAGTGGTGAGAAAGAGGGAAATATTGGAGTGGCAGAAAAGTTTGTTTAGATTTTTCTGTAAAATGTTACAGGAAAACCCAAAAGAATTTTTTGGCCAACACAATACTAATGTCTTACTCTGCATTAACCACACATCAGCTGCTTTGTAAAGATCATTCACAGCATGTGGTATTATCCTCATTTGTGCATGCTAAGTCCCTTCAGTCGTGTCCAACTCTTTGCGATCCTATGGACTGCAGCCTGCCATGCTCCTCTATCCATGGGATTCTCCATGCAAGAATACTGAAGTGGGTTGCCATGCCTTCCTCCAGGAGATCTTCCCAACCCAGAGATCCAACCCACCTGTCTTACATCTCCTGCCTTGGCAGGCAAATTCTTACCACTAGCACCACTTGGGAAGACATCCTTATTTGAGGGGAAAGGAAATTAAAGCCAAGAATGATTTAATGCAGAAAAGTTAGCTGATACTTGCCACATCCAGGACATTAACTGCTCATCTGTCAGAAGCCTTGATAAATGGCTGTGACAGCCTGGGGTGAGAGTGAGATGAAGGAAGACTCAGCTTCTAACTGGTCAGGGTCCTTTCTCAGAAGCCTGCAAAATCTCCCAGGTCGTAACCCACCTGTACCTGCTCACCCTCACTCTCTCTCCTGGCAGATGACCAACTAACTCATGAAGTTTGCAAATGGTCCCTTGTTTACCTACCTCTCTGAAGACTCCTATACCCATAAATCCTGCTCAAATCCCAGTGCTCATCTGAGAGACAATCAGAATTGAATCGCAAATTTGTCTGCACATTAGAAACACCTGCTGATGTTTAAAACCACCAAAAGCCCTGGCCACACCTAGACAAGTAACACCTTTGTCTCCAAGATGTGGAACACTGGTGTCAGTACTTTAAACACTCACCAGATGATTACAATGGAAAGACAAGTAAAGGAACCTAAGGGTTATTCTATTATTCACACAAAGCAGTGGTTTAAAATAAGAATCAAATAAGGGAGATTTTTAAAAAAAAAAACTTACTGAAGCCGAAGTCCAATCTAAGACCAGTGAGAACAGAAGTTCTGGGGGAAGTCTGGGCATAGATTTTTCTAATCTTCTCAGGCTGATAGAGATGAAATCCTGAAAGCTTAAGGCAGGAGATCCCTGAACTGCATAATCTTCCTGGATCTTTTAAAACTCAGTTTTAGAGCTTCCCACTCCATGGTTTGACCTTGTGAGTCAACAAATTACCTTTTGCTTAACTGGTGACTATCTTCTGCAAGTTCCAGAGTTGACCAAGTATCCTAGTTTGCTCAGAACCCTCTGTTTTGCCGAAAATGTTCACTTTCGTCTCAGGCTCAAAGAGTCTGTTAAAATAAGCCACTTATTATATACAAATAAATAATACAAATATTTATTAGAGAACTATAGAGTTTATTTTCAATATACTAACATTAAAGAAAAGAAAAATAGAAACAGCAGAGGATACATTACCACATTGGGTTTTGACCAACATCCAGACTTAAACGGGGCTGGTAAGTCCCGTGTCACAGCACATCTAGAGTCCCAGTTGGGAAAGTGTCCCAGGTAGCACATCTGCTCCATGGGTGAGATTTCAAAGGTTGCAGTTCAGGGTTCCTATTTATAATCCCAGGACAGAGGCAATCTGATATCCTCATCTGTCTGTAATCAAATTGCAAGTCTGGTTTCCTGTTAATCCTGTTTGTTTTGTCTTGTAAAATTTGGAAAGTTGCTAAGCCTGGGGCTTGGTTGGCCAGGTCCCCTTCAGGGGCTCAACAATCTCAACATTTCTCCCCCATTTTATACATGGTGCTGCAAGTCTTGCACTCACAGCAGGCAGTCATTCACAGTCACAATGTCTAGGCAGGTTAGAAGCAAGGTCAGCGGCCTGCTCTGCTTTGTCTCTGAAGCCTAAACAAGACTATTTAATTTCCCTAACCCTCTCCTGGTTTTAGCACTGAAAATTCCACTTCCCAGGAAACTCTTCAGTCATAGGCAAAACCAGTATAACTTTGTTACCTTACTTGGAATCAAAGCATCCTGACATTTAACTTCCTGCTGGATTTCTTGGAATGAGTTCTCTTCACCCTCCTAACTAGGGCTCGTAAGTGAACCACCATCATAATTTATCTCAATCACATGGATCTCTGAGTATATTCCCCGCATAGATACTGAGATGTCATCCTAGCCTTCACTGGCTCCCTGTCTTGTCACACAACTGCCTCTCACTTCTGTGCCTTACCCAACACTGTCCCTGGACCCTGATTCACTGACACCTCTAAAGCAGAACCACGCTCTACCCAACTGTGCCTCTACAAATCACATTAGGACCTCCCCTCCATGTGTGGCTTAAGCTGTTGGAAACAGAAACGTGAAGCTCACTTCCAAGATGTCTCTTCCCACACTTGACTGTTTGGGTCTCCTTGGTCAAAGTTGAAGGCCACTTTCTGAAAAGTTAAGAAAGCAAAACTATGATTCATTTGGGCTACTTTTCTTCATGGAACAGATGTGCCAACTCATGTAAATGGGAGAAGAGCTTAAAAATACATTGAAGAAATCAGAAAACAGGAATCTTAACTGTGGAATAGGTCTTCACAAGAACCCAGGGAAAACTGAACAACCATGCCTCACATTATGGTCAGGAAGTCCAAGTTAGCCACCAGGAAGACCTGAAAGAAGAGTTTCCTAAATCCAGGGCATCTCCAGCCTCAGCTGCAGGAATCCAAGGACCACTCCAAAGCCTCTTAACTAGCCCTCCTCTCTGGATCAGCTTCCCTTGGCTTACCAAGGAGCTCATGGTTGCCCAGCCTCCTTTTTTAAATTCCAGAGAAGTTCCTTGTATCTTATTTAATAGATATCCATATTACCTGCCAGGAAAAAATATTTCCCTAAGCTTTGTTCACCTTAGGCCACTGATTTTTGCAGCGGTTACCTGTAGGTCATTACAAGTCCCTGGTCAATCATCTGTGAGCTAGGAGGGGGGCCATGGTATGACTACCTATGGCTAGGTTCACAAAAGGACCTGTGGTCATAGCAGTTTATTATAGAAGCCATGAGAAACCCTACAACTGTTATATCTAGTAAGAAGACAAAATCTTATTGTTGGATGAATGCTAATGAAATGCAACTCCGGCATCTTATGGGTGAAGGTAAAGTGCTATATACTGAAAAGAGTCAGAAATATCTGGGTTTGAACCTCAGTCAGTTTTTACCAGTTGACCTTGTAAAATTTACGTCACTTCTTTTGATCTCATCTGTAAAGTAAAAAAGAATACTTGCCTTTTATGTTTGTTACAAAGACTAATTAACATTCCCTACCTAAGCTCCTGGCAAAACTTAATACTGGTTTCCAGCATGGACTTAGGCACTTCATCCTCCTGCCTTTTGTCCTTAGCCATCACACCCAACGTGACACAGCACAATAAGGGCTCTTCAATCAGCAATAAGTTCTGCTTTAGATGGAGCACAAGCTGGTTGGATTTGGGCACCCAGTTGCGCTCCATCAATCTCAAGTCTCTTATGTAACCAACGCACACGATCAAAGATCCTATATTTCAAACCTGAATCATCAATCTCAGTGCTAATGGGATACAGAAAAACGTTTTTCCCTGGAAGATCACTAAAAGGTCACAGTCTTGTTTTCCCCAGATAGATTTTCTGTCATATTGTATAGTAATGTTCAGTTGGGTGGCAAGATTACTGTCCTCCTGAGAATAACAGTCATCTTTGTAGCTGTTTTACCCAACCCTCAGACTGGTCTGTGAGATTCTCTTGAGATGACTTTTTGATTACTGGCATCTAATTTTTAATTAGTTTTGCTTTTTAGACCACAGACAAATAAAATTAACCCGACCACATTCTTCAGTCTAGGGCACACTTACCATTAGTCTTCCCTGTAAAGTCCATTTTGTGTGACTTCATTCATTTTTTATTTATGTTAGTTATTAACTTTCCCCTTCATTCATCACCCCCATTCCTATTCCACTCACCACCCTGACCTTCACGATGTACACACACTGTACCTAAAGTTCATTTAAACCATTTTCATGCATTCACTCAAAACTACATGTGATATTTTCATGTGTATGTGATTAATGCAAGTAAGTTTTTCATTAACCACACACAAACTGATATATGTAAATCTAATTCTGACTGCTGCTGACATCTCCCCCCTGCACACACACAACCTCATCTATTTCTCTTTTTTTTGAAATTTTCAATTTGTTTTTATTTTATTTATTTATTTTTTAAAATTTTCTTTATTGTGTTGGTTTTGCCTTACATTGACATGAATCTGCCATCAAAGGCCGTCCAGATCATCTCTGGCATTTGTTCTCTTGATCAAGGCTGAATGCCCCCACATCATCAGTCCCTTTTTGATGGCCACTGACACCTTCCTCAGGATAGTGCCCTGGAAACAGATTGCTGGTGGGAAGGCATACACATGCTAATTTCACCTGACTGCCCTCCAGAATGGCCCTACCAGTCTTCACTCCCCGAAGTAAACAAATGTTCCCATTTCACCTAAAACTCCAATAGCATTTAATGCTATCAAACTTTTCTATTTTTTGCCAATCTGTCGGCAATGCTGTAATATGATGTTTAAATTTGAATACGCCAGAATATTAGTGAGGTTAAGTGCATCCTCATTCAGTTAGCAGCTATTCTGTCTGATTTTCCACCTGAAACGCTTCTTCATGTGTCTTGCCCATTTTTTCTATTGGATTTTTGATCTTTTCCTTGATGATTTGTAAGAGTCCTTTGTATATTCTAGGTACTGAAAGGAGTAGAACTCAGCCTGGCACTCATATGTTAACTTCAACTTTGCTAAACAGAAATCACAAATTCTGAATGGGTCAAGTCCATTAGTCCTTTCCTATGTATGATTTTGGGGTCTTAGTTAAGAAAGACTTCTCTCCGAGTTTACAAAGACATTCAGTATCTTCTGTTTGTTTCTATAGACTTACTTTCTAAAGTGGAACCTTAACCTTTTAACTGTTATTGTGGAAGCATGTGTACCCATGTGTGTACAAGCACATGCACATACAAGTAGACTGCCTGTTTATGCAACACCATTTACTAAGTAAAAATCCATCCTTATGGGCAATATCATATACCATATCCCTAAATACACATGTGGCTCCATTTGGACTGTCTAGGCTATTCCATTGCTCCTGTCCTAGTAACATATTGCTTTATTAAAGAATTTTAAAATACATATTACTTTAAGGTAGGGTAATTACTCTGTATTGTGTGCTTCATTTTCACAATTTGTTTAGTAGATTATGCACTTCAAAATCAGTTTATTGATTTTCCCTAAAGAAGATGATTACAAAATAAAGCCTGGCTATTAGAAGTTGATTATATAGACTAAATTATGGTTATTTCAGAAAAAATGCAAATAAATGGAATATCAACTGAAAGAAAATTAGCATAAATATACTAGAGGATTTTTTAATGAACAGAATTTTCTTTTAAACATGACAAATTGAGATTACACTCAAAATTCCACTGAAATTGAAATAAACAGGAAAAACATAGGATCAGTGCAGAAGGGAAAATCAAATAAGATTACATCAATTAATCAATCTTAGGAACCTTTAATAGTAGCAAAGTAGAAGGACTAATGGTCAGAGTTACCATACCAATGAAAGCTAAGCACCTATGAGGAGTGAAGCCAATGGTGACAACAGAAGATACTGTATCCATGGGATAAAAACATGATGCTTTTAAAGAGTACTCAGAGAGCAAACATTATCAAAAATTAAAAATACGATGGGAAAATATATATTCAATAATATGGCTGGAATATGAAGTGGAATTATTCTATAAGAATGTAGAGAAAAACAATAAACAGACAAACTGTAAGAAAAACAAAAGATCAATCTAGGAGGACCAACATGCAAATAATTGGAGTTACAAAATATGAGAATAGATAAGAAGCAAAGAAGAACAATAACAAAAAATTAATAGTAGAATTCTTGGAATTTTAGGGAATGAGTGTCCAGATCAAAAGTTCTCACTGAACACTTGACACAGTGTAGGAAATTAAATCATAAGAAACTAACCATTGATATATTATGGGCAGATGACAACAATATGGACCCAAAGAGCTGAATACAAAAGATGAATCATTGCAATTACCTCAGGCTATAAACAATGCCTCCACCTCCCTAAAGAAAAATGATTCCTAATCCAGACTTCTATGCAAGCTAGTCAATTACTTTCAGGTAAGGATATAATGAGGATACTTTCAGAAAGTAAGGTCACAAAATGTGATTGCCACATACCCGCTCTTCAAAGGACTTGTTCTAAAATGTAACAGTAATAAAAGAAGGAAGAAAGTATGAGATCTTAAAAAATTAGCTAATTCACAAAATAAGCAGAAATAATTCTTAGTGTGATGATAAGGCCTTAGTATGACAATTGCATAAGAACATTTCTAAACCAGGTTGACAATTCCATGGGAAGAGTTTCTGGGAAGAGTGGGAAATTATTAGTGTCTTGGAAGTACTGGAAAATGTACCCTTTTTTTTACTAGAGAGTGTTAATATGAATGTTAACATATTAACATGTTGATATGAATGTTAAAGGCTATTTAATTTAAAGTTTATGACAAGAATATCATGAGCAACTATAGAGGACCAAATATAAAGATCCAGATGAAGTGGAAAATTTTCTGAAAAAACTTAAAAAACTAACTTTGGTGCTAGAAGAAAAAAAAAAGTGAAAACCAATAACAAATGAAAAGATTAAAACTTGTAGACTAAGACTGTAGAATTTACATAGACAAATTCTACCAAACTCTCAAAGAATATGTAACCCCTATTTTACACAATTTGTTGAAGAAAATAGAACTTGAAGATAAGCTTCCAAACTCATTATATGAAGTCAGTTAATATCCTTGTTACCAAAACAGAGCAAGCAAATTACAAGGGAGATGACAGAGTGATTTCACGGGTGAACATAAACTCAGAAATGAGAAAAGGAATGTTAGCTAATTAAATTCTTTAGTATATTTTTAAATTAACAAAACAAAGCAAAATGATTGTGTTGAGTTTATCTCAGGAAAGCAAGCGTGCCATCAGAAAAGATTTAACATTAGATTATTTCATTATAAGAAAGTCTATCAGTGTAATTTACTACTGAACACAGCAAAGGAGAAAAATCACATGGTCTTCTTAAAATATTATCAAAAGCCATTTAACAAGTTCAATGCTGTTTACATTGAAAACTCACAGGAAAAAATGACTAAACATACAGTCTATCAGAATAAATGAAAAAAAAAAAAACCAGCAAAATGCCAGATAGGAGATCAGCATGTAAAAATGAATTTGTTGTTTAGTCTTTAAATTGTGTCCAACTCTTTTGTGGCTCTATGGACTGTAGCCTGCCAGGCTCCTCTGTCCATGGGATTTCCCCAGCTAAAATACTGGAGTGGGTTGCCATTTCCTTCTCCAAAACATCTTCCTGACTAAAGGATTGAACCCACGTCTCCTGAACTGGCAGGCAGATTCTTTACCACTGAGCCACCAGGGAAGCCATGCCGCTAAACCAGTAATAACTATCAGGAATATATAATAGACTACAAGATTCCATTTGCAATAGGAAGAAAATTTGTAATATATTTAGGATAACGTAACAAAAAATTCATGAGATCTTTATAAAGAAGAAGAATCACTCTAAGGACTTTTTTTTTTTAAATTCAGTTCAGTTCAGTTGCTCAGTCATGTCTGACTCTGTGACCCCATGAACCTCAGCATGCCGGGCCTCCCTGTCCATCACCAACTCCGGGAATTTAACCAATCTCATGTCCATTGAGTTGGTGATGCCATCTAACCATCTCATCCTCTGTTGTCCCCTTCTTCTCCTGCCTTCAATCTTTCCCAACATCAGGGTCTTTTCAAATGAGTCAGCTTTTCGCATCAGGTGGCCAAACTATTGGAGTTTCAGCTTCAACATCAGTCCTTCCAATGAACACCCAGGACTGATTTCCTTTAGGATGGACTGTTTGGATCTCCTTGCAGTCCAAGGGACTCTCAAGAGTCTTCTCCAACACCATAGTTCAAAAGCATCAATTCTTCAGCGCTCAGCTTTCTTTATAGTTCAACTCTCACATGTATATATGACTACTGGAAAAACCATAGCCTTGATTAGACGGACGTTTGTTGACAAAGTAATGTCTCTGCTTTTTAATATGCTATCTAGGTTGGTCATAACTTTTCTTCCAAGGAGTAAGTGTCTTTTAATTTCATGGCTGCAATCACCATCTGAAGTGATTTTGGAGCCCCCCAAAATAAAGTCAGCCATTGTTTCCTTTGTTTCCCCATCTATTTGCCATGAAGTGATGGGACCAGATGCCATGATCTTAGTCTTCTGAATTTTGAGCTTTAAGCCAACTTTTTCACTCTCCTCTTTCACTTTCATCAAGAGGCTCTTTAGTTCTTCTTTACTTTTTGCCATAAAGGAGGTGTCATCTGCATATCTGAGGTTACTGATATTTCTCCCAGCAATCTTGATTCCAGCTTGTGCTTCCTCCAGTGCAGAGTTTCTCATGATGTACTCTGCATACAAGATAAATAAGCAAGATGACAATATACAGCCTTGACGTACTCCTTTTCCTATTTGGAACCAGTCTGTTGTTCCATGTCCACTTCTAACTGTTGCTTCCTGACCTACATACAGCTATCTCAAGAGGCAGGTCAGGTGGTCTGGTATTCCCATCTCTTTTAGAATTTTCCACAGTTTATTGTGATCCACACAGTCAAGGGCTTTGGCATAGTCAATAAAGCAGAAATAGTCTTCAGAAGTGAAAATTGGGTTTTTCCGTTTTTTTGTATCTTGCTATCCATACTTTGTCCCAACTGCACATGCATGCAGTTATTTTTAGTCCCTTATAGTTTCTTTGTATTTTGTTGCTAGAGGAGACGTTTGTCCAGGTGCAAGCACTGAAGCGAAGGATATCAAGTCCCAGGTCCCAGCATGTCTCAAGCTCACATGTGGTCCTACTCCCCACCACCTCCCTGTCTCCCCAGTAAGGATTCTCAGGAGTCTGCTTAATCCACATCCACCCCAAGACTGCAGCCACTGTCCACCTTAATGGGGACTTGGCACAGGCGGTACTGGCACTGGGCTTGTGCACCCTGTGAATTGAATCGTGGAGGGACCCCCCAGGTACCTGGGAGGGTCTCACTCCTCTACAAGGATTCTTGTGTAGAAGAAAGGGAAAGAAAACAAAAGCTTAATATATTTTTGGAACAAAGAGTCTGCCATCATCATTTAGCACATATCCCCCTCAAAGCATGTGGCAAGCCTTGCTAATGGTTACTTTATAGAAATTCCACTGGCCCAACCTTTGAAAGCAGCTGAATTGGAAGGGATTTTCTCACTCTTACAGCAAGTGAGGGCAAGTGAAAATCAATAAGATCTAAAGGGGCCAGTGCAGACTAGGTCCTACGAACTCTCAGGAATAATGAGCAAACCTCCCTTCCAGGACAGAACACCACTGAGAGGAAACTTCCAAGAAAAGAGTCAAAATTGAGCTGGATAGGTCCAATGGAGGCAAAGGAAAATGAGTCCATATGTAGATGCTGGAGCAGAACAGTTAGAATCTGTCAGAAAGCATGTGCTCTATTTTCTAACATTTGTCAAAAACAACCAGAGGTTACTTTTACCAGCAGTTACGATTCAGAGAAGCAGAACCACTAGGGTACATGTGTGTGTGTTTCTGATCAAGGGTTAGGACTCTGTAAATCTGACATCCTTGCACGTGAGTCTGAGATTTGTGGGGTAGGCAGTCGGGAAGGAAGGAGGTATGTGCAGTGGGGAAGAAAAAGAATCAGCTGGAACTTTGTCAAATGGACTGAAACCCATGCAGAGCTTGTTGCCTTTGAAACTGGTAGTGTGAGTGTCCTGCACAAGCCAATGCCCTTTGTCATGAGCTGGGGTTGAAGCTGAGGGAGGGTCCAGGGGAAAGTGGGACCCAGCCTCTGCTTCACACAAACTAAAGTGAGTCGTCATATCAGGAACAACACATAAGAGCTTCAAACTGGTGCTTGTTTCACCCTCATCTTCCCAGTCTCCCCCAAGATTCTCCTTATTATAACAGGAAAATCAGTGAAGGGAACTGTAGGAAACAGTTTGGCCTTGTCAAGTAAACATGTTAAAAGCCACCACAGTACTTGAGGGCTGTGACATTCATAAACCTTCCAACTTTCCCCTGCTACTATGCTGATTTCATGTCCACACACTAAAAGGGAAAGGATAAGTCAGTTAATATGTAAAAAATAAATCAAAAGGTTACCAGAAAGACATTTTGATAAAAAGATTAAAAATATACAAACAGACAAATTCTATATCTTAACATTTAAAAATAAATCATTAATAAAATGATATGAGATGAAAGAGCATAAATTCAAGGGACAATATTTTTGAAACAGCATCTTATAAATAAATATGGCACAAATAAACATAGCAGGTTATGTCTTAGGAGAAATGGGAAAAGAAAAGGATAATTTAACATTTTAAAAAGAAGATATATAAAGGATTTGAGTGAAGGTGAGATTATAAATGACCACCACCACAAAAACCAAACATGTAGACCAAAGAAAAAAACAAAAACAGGGGACTAAAACAAATACTAAGGACTGTACTGTAAATATATTTAAAAAACAGGATTGAAAAACAAAATGCGAAGATTTACTACCTACCTGGGAAAGCCAATTCATAACAACCAATAAGGCATAGGCTAAAGTATTGGACTTTAAGGAAAAGGAAATATCCTTTGGGTATCTAGGAAAAAAGAAGATAGAAAAAAGATGACATAAAACAGAAAGAAAATTATATTATTATCAGAACTTTCAAGATTAGCATCTTGTGTCAGAAGAAAAGGAGTAATATATGTAAAGATAAGCAAATTTTAAAAAATTGAAAGACTTCTCTGGTGGTCCCTTAAGACTCTGCACTTCCAATGCAGGGGATGTAGGTTTAATTCTTAGTTAGGGAACTAAGATCCCTTATGCCACAACGAGCAGTCAATAAATAAATAAATATTTTCAAATTTTGAGCCAACAATTATATATCGAGGCAAACTAACTCTCAAATATAAAAGAAAAAAATTGCCACTGATATGCAAAAATTATAGAATGTTCTTCCATGAGTCCTTTCTTAGGAATGGACTGAAGAATGATCTCTAGATACTAAATATTACTGGAGAGATAAATATTACTGGCATAAATACTGGGGATGTGTGTTATTATTTCATATGCAGAACTAAGATTAAATATGAGATTCAAAGGAGAGCATATAACATGTAATAGCTACAGGCTTTGACAATGTACATCCAGGAGAACTTTTTTGAAGGGAAGAGAATACAGAAAAAACACAAAGAAAGCAATTTAAAAATGTTTATAGTAAGAGTGTTGGTGACAGTGTTGGTATCCTCTGAATATACTTTTTGAGTACCTATGTATTCTTTCTAATTTTATTATCCCTAGTGCTTCTGTGAACAAGGTTTCCTAGGAGCTGCAAATGTAAAACAAAAAATCTTAAGTAAACACCTTACAATCTTGAATGTTTGAACTTGAGGCATTTTATCATACATATAGATTAGTTCAGTTCAGTTCAGTCTCTCAGTCATGTCTGACTCTTTGCAACCTCATGGACTGTAGCACGCTAGTCTTCCCTGTCCATCACCAACTCCTGGAGCTTGCTCAAACTCATGTCTATCAAGTCAGTGATGCCCTCCAACCATCTCATCCTCTGTCATCCACTTCTCCTCCTGCCTTCAATCTTTCCCAATATCAGGGTCTTCTCCGAGGAGTCAGTCTTCACATCAGGTGGCCTAAGTATTGGAGCTTAGCTTCAGCATCAGCCCTTCCAATGAATATTTAGGAATGATTTCCTTCAGGATGGGCTGATTGGATCTCCTTGAAGTCCAAGGGACTCTCAAGAGTCTTCTCCAACACCACAGTTCAAAAGCATCAATTCTTCGGCACTCAGTTTCTTTATAATCCAGTTCTCACATCCATACATGAACACTGGAAAAACCATAGCTTTGACTAGACAGATCTTTGCTGGCAAAGTGATGTCTCTGCTTTTCAATATGCTGTCTAGGTTGATCATAGCTTTTCTTCCAAGGAGCAAGCGTCTTTTAATTTCATAGCTGCAGTCACCATCTGCAGTATTTTGGAGTCCAAAACAATAAAGTCTCTCACTGTTTCCTTTGTTTCCACATCTATTTGCAGTGAAGATATGGGACCAGATACCATTATCTTCTTTTTTTTTGAATGTTGAATTTTAAGCCAGCTTTTTCACTCTTCTCCTTCACACTCATTAAGAGGCTCTTTAGTTCCTCTTCACTTTCTGCCATAAGGGTGGTATCATCTGAGTATCTGAGGTTATTGATATTTCTCCTGGGAATCTTGATTCCAGTTTGTGCTTCATCCAGCCTGACGTTTTGTATGATGTACTCTGCATATAAACTAAATAAGCAGGGTGACAATATACAGCCTTGATGTACTCCTTTCCCAATTTGGAACCAGTCTGTTTTTCCATGTCCAGTTTAAGTGTCACTTCTTAATCTGCATACAGATTTCTCAGGAGGCTGTTCAGGTGGTCTGGTATCCCCATCTCTTGAATAATTTTCCACAGTTTGTCATGATTTACACAGTCAAAGGCTTTGGTGTAATCAATAAATCAGAAGTAGAACTTTTTCTGGTATTCTCTTGCTTTTTCGATGATCCAACGGGTGTTGACAGTTTGATCTCTGGTTCCTCTGCCTTTTCTAAATCCAGCATGAACACCTGGAATTTCAGAGATCATGTACTATTGAAGCCTGGTTTGGAGGATTTTGAGCATTAATTTATTAGCGTGTGCTGCTGCTGCTGCTAAGTCACTTCAGTTTTATCTGACTCTGTGTGACCCCATAAATGGCAGCCCACTAGGCTCCTCTGTTCCTGGGATTCTCCAGGGAAGAATACTGGAGTGGGTTACTAGCGTGTGAGATACATGCAATTGCATGGTAGTTTGAACATTCTTTGGCATTGCCTTTCTTTGGGATTGAAATGAAAACAGACCTTTTCCAGTCCTGTAGCCACTGCTGAGTTTTCCAAATTTGCTGGTATATTGAATGCAGCACTTTAACAGCATCATCTTTTAGGATTTGAAATAGTTCAGCTGGAATTCCATCACCTCCACTAGCTTTGTTTGTAGTGATGCTTCCTAAGGCCCACTTGACTTTGCACTCCAGGATGTCTGGCTCTAAGTGAGTGATCACACCATCGTTGTTATCTGGGTCATGAATATCTTTTTTTGTATAATTCTTCTATGTATTCTTACCACCTCTTCTTACTATCTTCTGCTTCTGTTAGGTCCATACCATTTCTGTCCTTTATTGTGCCCATCTTTGCATGAAATGTTCCCTTGATACCTCTAATTTTCTTGAAGAGATCTCTAGTCTTTCCCATTCTATTGTTTTCCTTTATTTCTTTGCATTGATCACTGAGGAAGGCTTTCTTATCTCTCCTCGCTATTCTTTGGAACTCTGCATTCAAATGGGTAAATCTTCCCTTTTTTCCTTTGCCTTCAGTGTCTCTTCTTTTCTCAGGTATTTATAAGGCCTCCTCAGACAACCATTTTGCCTTTTTGCATTTTTTTTTTCTCTTCAGGATGGTCTTGATCGCTGTCTCCTATACAGTGTCATAAATCTCCATCCATAGTTCTTCAGGCACTCTGTCTGTCAGCTCTAATCCCTTGAATCTATTTTTCACTTCTACTGTATAATCATAGGGATTTAATTTAAGTCATTCATACCTGAATGGTCTAGTGGTTTTCCCTACTTTCATCAATTTAAGTCTGAATTTTGCAATAAGGAGTTCATGATCTGAGCCACAGTCAGCTCCTGGTCTTGTTTTTGCTGACCATACAGAGCTTCTTTATTTTTGGCTGCAAAGAATATAATCAGTCTAATTTCAGTATTGACTATCTGGTGATGTCCATGTGTAGAGTCTTCTCTTGTCTTGTAGAAAGAGGGTGTATGCTATGACCAGTGCATTCTCTTGGCAAAACTCTGTTAGCCTTTGCCCTACTTCATTTTGTACTCCAAGGCCAAACTTGCCTGTTACTCCAGGTATCTCCTGACTTCCTAATTTTGCATTCCAGTCTCCTATAATGAAAAGGACATCTTTTTTGGGTGTTAGTTCTAGAAGGTCTTGTAGGTCTTCATAGAAACATTCAACTTCAGCTTCTTCAGCATTGCTAGTTGGGGCATAGGCTTGGATTACTGTGATATTGAATGGTTTGCCTTGGAAATGAAGAGAGATCATTCTGTCATTTTTGAGACTGCATCCAAGTACTGCATTTCGGACTCTTTTGTTGACTATGAGGGCTACTCCATTTCTTTCAAGCGATTCTTGCCCACAGTAGTAGATACAATGGTCATCTGTATTAAATTTGCTCGTTCCAGTCCATTTTAGTTCACTGATTCCTAAAACGTCGATGTTCACTCTTGCCATCTCCTCTTTGACCACTTATAATTTACCTTGATTCATGGACCGAACATTTCAGGTTCCTATGCAATATTATTCTTTATAGCATCGGACATTACTTCCATCACTAGTCACATCCACAATTGGGCATTGTTTTCATTTTGGCTCCGTCTCTTCATTCTTTTTGGACTTATTTCTTCATCCTTCTCCAGTAGCATATTGGGCACCTACAGACCTGGGGAGCTCATGTTTCAGTATCATATCTTTTGCCTTTTCATACTATTCATGAGGTTCTCAAGGCAAGAATACTGAAGTGGTTTACCACTCCCTTCTCCCATGGACCATGTTTTGTCAGAACTTTCCACCATCACCCACCCGTCTTGGGTGGCCCTACATGGTATGGCTCATAGTTTCATTGAGTCAGACAAGGCTGTGTCCATGTGATCAGTTTTATTGATAGATGTAGATAGGTAGATGACAGATATATATAGGTAGATAGATAGATAGATGGTAAATAGATGTTAGGTAAAGAGTGGATAGATGATAGATAGGTAATAGGTAATAGATAGGGAAAGATAGATGAAAGATAGATAAACTAAATATGTTCACTGAGTAAGTCTAAAAATAATATTTCCAACTCAGTGACACCAGGGCTTCATAGAGAAATGGTTGAAATGAATGATTCCATTTCTGGGTAATGAGGAGGACAAGATGAGCATGTGAGTTTAGAATATCTTGTTGTAACAGGGACCATGGGCGTTATCAAAGACTAGAAGAGTTATTTTATTTTATTGATTTTCTTTACTTTATTGTGTTGGTTTTGCCATACAATGACATGAAACCGCCATGGGTTTACATATGCTCCCCCTCCAGAACCCCCCTCCCTCCTCCCTCCTGATTCCCTCCCCCTGGGACATCTTGGTGCACCAGCCCTGAGCATCAACCCTGGGCTGGCAATTGATTTCACATATGATAATTAACATGTTTCAATGCCATTCTCCCATATCATCCCACCCTTGCCCTCTTCCACAGAGTCCACGAGTCTGTTCTATACATCTGCATTCCTTTTGCTGTCTCGCATGCAGGGTTCTCGTTATTTTAAAGAGACTTGGGGGTCAAGCGGGAGAATCTCCCACTTAGCAAAGATAGGGCAATTGGAGTATCAGTAAGATTATGCCATAGATGGATGGAGACAAACTGGAGAGGTACAAATCATCTAAGTCCTCTAAGAAGCAGATGCTGAGGCAGAATAAAATGTGCAAGGCTTTGACTGGAAGAAATGGACAAGTGAGGGAAAATGTATAATGAAGGAGGAGTCTGGGATAACTATCAAACTGCAGTGTAAGTCTGATCCAAGGTGCAGGAAGAAGGGAAGAAAGTTGAGTGGCAGAGTCCTAGACTACCATTCAGAAAGGTTCAGCAAGCCTACTGGGAGACCTCAAGGAAAAGATTGTCAGAGGATTTTAATGTCTCCCAGGATAGTGTCTTATAGGAGCAAGGAACAGTCTATCAGAAGCTTGTTTTCAGCACAGACAGGGAGACAGAATTCATAGCTCTTGTAGCTGGAACCCTTGGTGAATTATGCTACCTAATCTTGGAGGTCTGCATGCTCTCTCTCTCTCAACCTCTCCCTCTCTTTCCATTTCTTTCTCTCTTACCTAATTAACTAACTCTGTAGAATATGAAGGAAATGAGTTCTTTATTTTGCAAACTTATTTAAAAAAGGAAAGATTTAAACATATTTACTGCCTGGGAAACCAAAGGACAGAAATGGGAATAAATTTAAATAAGGAATGAACAACAGAATTAGAGCATCTCCTTCTTGCAACACATTCAAGATCTAAGCACTTCCCACTAAGAATCTATGGCTGTCAACCACAATAAAGTAGATAACTAGACCACAAGATACCCCTTGACAATGAACTCCACAGTATCTATGATGTAATCTTCCTGAAGTCAAATCTGAGTCAGATTAAGTTTATACTCATTTATCACTTTGTAGGAAATCTAGAGGACAAATAAAATGTGAAGTTAAAGCATAGAAATGCAATCAGCAAAATCTTAGCTGCCCAGAATTGGTTTTTGTCAACAGAAGATGTTCAAGGTTAAAAAGATACAGAGGGGTAACAGACATATTTTTGAAAATTAGGCTAAGCTATATATAGTGTATAGTATACTCAACTAGGGCTCCTCAACTAGGTAATAAAACTACAATTAAAAGTAATAAAAGCATTTCCATAAAGTCTAGAGCAGTAGTTTATTTTTGTTACGGGAAGGCAGTGCTCACTTTGAGGAAGAGGTCTGAGGCTTCTGGGTTGCTGCCAAGTTCTATCTGACTTATGGGTGTGATTAAAAGGACATTCATCTTATAAAACTCTTTAAATGGTACATTTTCTCCAATCTTTTTTCTGTATTTGTGTTATTTTGATCAAAAAATTCAAAATTTGGTAGGAAAACAGAGATGTATACTTAACAACAGGATTTTACCACATACAGACACTCACTAAAATAAGTATCAGTACTAAACATGTATGTAGAGTAAACATAGAGGGAAAGCAATTGAACTAAGAAACAATATGTTGATAAAATTAACTTAATACTACCTACATAAATTATGTTGATAACCTTAACTTAAGAGTAGGTGTGAAAATAATTTTCTAGATCCAGTTCCAGGCAAGATGGAATAAACACATGTTTATCTTCCCATCTCACTGAACACCAATTATAAAACCTGAACAGAATGAAGAGGCAGCATTCTGAGAACTCTGCAAAGTAAACAACAGCAGGCAGATCAAAGGAAATCTCCAGAATTCAAAATACCAATAAACTGGCAGTGAGTTTACCATTTTTCCTTGGATATTCCCAGTCTGAATTGAATGCACTTTGAAAATCTAGCCTGAGCATTGTAGTGTGCACAGAGAGCCCAGCATAACCCTCCAGCTGGGCTCTAAGACCAGAAAACCGAAATGCATGAAAAGCAAGGGAACCCCCCCATTTTCTCTCTCTAACGTCTGGTTCTTGCACCCTAGCCCCCAGGTAATTGTGAAATGGAGGTAGCAGCAGCCAAAGGGCCCAGCAACAGAGACCTGAAAAAGCTAAATCTCTGTAAGAGGGGAGCTTCCCTTAGCATGTGTTGTCCCTACCCTTCTAAGAGGGCAGGGCTGTTGTTTTTCTCTCCGTTATCCATTATAGGGGCCTTATATGTGGAATCAAGGAACAATCATAGAACTGGGCAGTTCTGGCTGAGGAACTGAAAAGGGGAACTGTAGGGACGGGAAAAAGTACTGGAGAGACAGCAGAGAGATGAGCTTGGTAAAGTGAACCCATCAATCGTTTTATGACTTCTTGTACTCACCTCTAACCTGCACTTCCATGGATCTGATCCCAACCAGCACACCAACCCTGACAAGTGAGATAGCCAGTTGACCTATGCCCAGGTCCTTGATGACCACTGGGCAGCACAGTTCCAGGACAAATTTGAATAGCACCAAAAGACTTGCAAAACTGACCTGCCATTGAAACCACAGCCTATAGAAGGCTAAAACATACATATCTTCCTTATTCAAAGGATTTAAACAAGACCCAAGGTCTCATAAAACATTCAAAGTGTATAGGATAAAATCCAAACCTATTCAGAACATGAAGAATCACACACAAAAAAACCCTCAAGTTGCGTTAGAAAGGACAATAAACAGATGATAATGAGGTGTTGACATTACCTGATAAGTCTTCAAAGCAAGTATTAAAAATATGCTCATATGAGACAAAAGAATGGATAAAGAAGATGTACATATATTCAGTGGTATACTACTCAGTCATAAAAAGGATGAACTATTCCCATTTAAAGCGACATGGATGGACCTAGAGATTATCATACCAAGCAAATTAAGTCTAAGAAAGAAAGAAAAATACCATATGATACATGTATATGTGGACTTTAAAATTTGACACAAATGAACTTAACTACAAAACAAAAACAGACTCACAAACACAGAGAAGAGACTGTTGCCCAGGGAGCATGGGGAGGTATGGAAGGAAAGTTTGGGATTAGCAGATAAAAACTATTACATATATGGTGGATAAAAAACAAGGTCCTACTCTATAGCATCATGTTTTTAAAGTACTTTAAGAAAGAACTATTAACTTACATATCAATTAAAAAAGCAAGACACAAAACAAAAAAGTAGACCAGTAGATTTTTTTAAACATCAAAAATACTAGATTTAGACAGCAAATGCTAAACATCAAAAATACTACCCATAATTGAAAAACATGCAACTTGAACTATATGAAGGCCAGTAAATTTTTTGTCAAAGTACATCTTCAGAGAGTGAAAAGGAAGCCACAGAGAGGGACAAAGGATCCATATCCAGAATAAATAGGAAATTCCTTCAAGTAAATAGGAAAAAATATATCTATTCACTAAAAATGGGGGAAAAAAACCTCTGAACAGGTGCTTCACAAAAGATATTTAAATGGTTAATAAATTGATGAAAAGGTTCTAAACCTCATTAGTTAGCAGAGAAACTGGTAACTAATACCATCAAAAATGTTTCAAACAAAAGGGATGAAGGAGATGGAGTAGCCATATTCGATAGACATAAACCCATCCACTGACAGATAAGTTATAAGAATATTCACAGAAGTATTATTTTTAATTGTTCCAAACTGGAAAATACTCAGTTTGCTATTGTTCTGTCACTAAGTCATGTCCAACTCTTTGAGACCCCTTGGACTGCAGCATGCCAGACTTCACTGTCCTTCACTATCTCCCAGAGTTTGCTCAAATTCATGCCCATTGAGTATGTGACGTTATCTAACCATCTCATCCTTTGCAGTCCCCTTCTGCCCAATTAACATTAGAAGGATATTTGGTATAGTCTCTTGATGAAATACTACGAAGTCAAGGACTCACACTATTCACGGAGTTCTCAAGGCTAGAACAGTGGAGTGGTTTGCCATTCCCTTCACCAGTGGACCACGTTTGGTCAAGAGTCTCCACCACGGCCTATCCAGGTGACTCTGCACAGCATAGCTCATGGCTTCATTGAGTTATACAAGGCTGTAGTCCACGCAATTATTTTGACTAGCTTTCTGTGACTGTAGTTTTTGTTCTGGAGGCTGTGGGATTGTAGTTTGCTTTTTCTGTCTACCGTCTGATGGATGAGGATAAGAGGCTTGTGCAAGCTTCCTGATGGGAGGGACTGGCTGTGGGAAAAACTGAGTCTTACTACGGTGGGCAGGGCTATGCTCAGTAAATAAATATCAACAACCTCAGATATATAGGTGATACCACTTTAATGGCAGAAAGTAAAGAGGAACTAAAGAGCCTGTTGATGAAGGTGAAAGGGGAGAATGAAAAAGCAGGCTTAAAACTCAATATTCAAAAAACAAAGATCATGGCATCCAGTCTCATCACTTCATGGCAAATGATAGGGAAAAGTGGAAACAGTGACAGATTTTATTTTCTTGGGCCCCCAAATCCCTGCAGACAGTGACTGTAGCCACAAAATTAAGATGCTTCCTCCTTGGAAGAAAAGCTATGACAAATCTAGACAGCATATTAAAAAGCACAGATATCAGTTTGCTGACAAGAGGTCTGTATAGTCGAAGCTATGGTTTTTCCAGTTGTCATGTACAGATGTGAGAGTTGGACCATAAAGAAGGCTGAGTGCCAAAGAATTGATATTTTTGAATTGTGCTGCTGGAGAAGACTCTTGAGAGTCCCTTGGACTGCAAGGAGATCAAACCAGTCAATCCTAAATCAAATCAACCTGAATATTCATTGAAAGGACTGATGCTGAAGTTCCAGTACTTTGGCCATCTGATGTGAAAAGCTGACTCATTGGAAAACACCCTGATGCTGGCAAAGATTGAGGGCAGGAGGAGAAGGGGATGACAGAGGATGAGATTGTTGGATGGCATCATTGACTCAGTGGACATGAGTTTGAGCAAACTCCAGAATATAGTGAAGGACAGGGAGGCCTGGAGTGCTGCAGTCCATGGGGTCACAAAGAGTCAGACATCACATAGCTACTGAACAACAAAAACAGAATCAATGAATTACAACTGCATGCCAAAAGATATGGATGAATATTACAAATATAAAACTGAGCAAAAATTACTAAAGTAAGAGTTCACTACTCAATCACATTTATACAAAATTCAAAATAGGTAAAACTATCTATGATATTAGAAGTCAAGATGATATTACCCTTTGATGGATAGAAACTGGAATGCAGCAGAAAAAAGTTCTTTTGGGGTGCTGGCAATATTTTTTTCAATAACCTCAATAAGGTTAAGAAAGCTTAAACTTATTAAAGTTCACAAACATGATTTTTTCTGTTTTTATTTTGTGCTTTCATTTAAAAAGTTACAAAAATAAAATTTTCCTGAGAAAGAAAACACAAAACTGCATGGCTTCACCAGCAATTTTTTCTAATGATTTGGGGAGAAAATAACAGAAAATCTACACGTATTCTAAAATGGGGATTAATTCCTGACTTACTTTGTGAAGTTGACATAATATATATGCCAAAACCATATAACTTTACAGGAAAATCCTTTGTTAAAAATTCTAAAGGGAATATTCAGTAAAAAAAAATTCAACAGTACTTTAAAAAATAATAATAACTAAGATCTGGTAGGTCACTTTTCTGAACTAGAAAGTATGAAGGAATATGCTAATGGTGTGTCTTTACAGACACACACACTCCTACTTGTGAAGTGGTTTTAATTTTAAAACTCTTAGCAAAGAACAACTGATGAAACTCACCAGCCAGAGATGAATAAAGATTCAGCAGAGGGTAATACAGCCCATCCTGATTACTGATCTAGGGGCATTTTTAGCATGATATACCTGGTTTGTATGAAGAGGGCATGGCAACCCATGCCAGTATCCTCGCCTGGAGAATTTCATGGACAGAGGAGCATGATGGGCTACAGTCCATAGGGTTGCAAAGAGTCAGACACAACTGAAGCAACTGAGCATGCATGCACATGTGCTTTGTGTATCATGTTTATTATAAATAAATCTGCAATTAATGGGCTGCATCTTCACTGAACAATGTAAGTTAGTCACATAGCCAGAATGAGGCCACCTGAGTTGCAGGATATAAAAGCTCAGTGATACACAGCTATTTTTCCTGTGCTGACTTGTCCCTATTTATCATTCTGAAGCTAGAATTCATGATACACAGGAGAAGAGAGCTCAGGGAAATGAGTGGAAGGAGTCAGGGCCTCCAGACATTGCTGCACTGTGTATCATAGCCCTTGCTTCGCATCTTCTATAATCATTAGTAAACTTGATGCTGGACAAGACTGTAACTTCATATAGGTTTGATTGTACTGTGGCCTTTGTATTAGTCATAGGGTTACTTTAACAATAAAGTAATATGAATGCCTTTGGCTGATCATGTTAATGTATGGCAGAAACCAGAACAAAAGATTACAAAGCAACTATCCTCCAATTAAAAATAAATGAATTAAAAAAAACAATAAAAAGTCAGTGTACTTGAAAATATTAGAAAATACCAGCTTAATAAATGCTAAGCAAAGATATAATCCCATACCGATTTGCTATTTTTAAAAAAATCTTATCTAAATAGGAATAGAAGGGAATTTTCTTCTTGTGTAAAGGATGATATACATGTACAAAAAAGGAAACACAATGAAACAAAAAGCAACAAAAACAGATAACATTTTCATTAGTGGTTGTTTGAGTTGAACTCTGTCCCTGAAGAAGATAGGTTGAAATCCTAACCACTATCCAACTTGCGAATGTGACATTATTTGTAAATAAGGTTTTTGCAGAAGTAACAAAATGAAAATGAGAACACTAACATAGGGCCTAATCCAATATGATTAATGTCCTTATAAGAAGAGGGAAATTTGGACACAGACACACAGAATGAACACTATGTGATGACGTGGGCAGAGACTGGAGTGATCAGTTGCAGGCCAAGGGACATCATGGTGGCCAGCCACCACCAACACCAAGCTCAGCACCACCAAGATGCAGGGAGGATTCTATGGAGAATTTCAGAGGGAACATGCTAACACCTCAGTTCAGTGTTCCAGCCTCCAGAACTATGAGTTAATCAATTTCTGTGTTTCAAGTTACCCAGTTTTTGGTGCTTCGTTGTGAAGGTCCCGCAAAATGATGCAGTGGTAAATTATTGAGGGCCTTTAGCTTGAGGTCAGGAATGAGACAAGACACTGTGTTTCCCCCTTCCATTAAATATTAAATTGGGTGGTCCTACCTAGTGAAGTACGTCAAGAAAAAGAGAAGAATATGAATTTATGAATTAGAAAGAAAAGTTTAAAACTGATTTGGCAGTTGTTATGGTTATGTCTATTTGAAAAAATCTACAAAAAAATTGAGACCAATATGCAGATATCAAATATATTTCTATACATGCCACAGTTATACAATGAAATTTTAAAAAAATATTGTTTTAATAGCATAAAAACATCAATATTTATTATGAATAATTCCTGTAAAGTTTTCCAACATTTATACACTGAGAATTATAAAATACAGTTGATGTTTAAATAACATCGGTTTCAGCTGTGCAGTCCACTGAGACACAGATTATTTTTCAGTATGAACTACAGCCTTACACCATCCACATTTGGCTAAATCTGCAGATGGGGAACCTGAATATGGAGGAATAATTCTAAAGTTATATATATCAGTTTGTGATTGTGAGGAGGGTTTGCACCCTTAGCCCTCATGTTATTCAAGGGTCAACTATATTATCGAGAAAAATTAGAGAAGGTTTAAATAAATGGAAGAAAACATCATGTTCACAGATAAAGAACTATATAGTAAGACATAAATTTGGTCTAAATATTCCACAGAATTCCCCCCAAATTATAAAATGAATCACAACTATGTTAAAGTAAAAAGGGCCAGGAATACCCAAGGCAATTTAAAAGTATTTCTAAAAGGGTAGAAAATGTATGCTACCAAGTACATAAACCTAATCAACATTAGAATAGTTGAGAAAGTGATGTTGGTACAAGATCAGAGGCACACATATATACTGTCATCTTATGCACAAAGGGGATGTGGCAATGCAAGGAGAAAACTCACCTTTTCATTAAATGGTATTAGGTAAGTTAAATATCCATATAAAATTATAAATCTCTATTCCTACATTGGACTTCCCTGGTGGCTCAGTGGTAAAGATATAGCCTGCATTGCAGGAGATGCGGGTTTGATCTCTGGGTTGAGAAGATCCCCTGGAGAAGGAAATGGCAACCCACTCCAGTATTCTTGCCTGGAAAAGTCCATGGACAGAGTTGCCTGGTGGGCCACAGTCCATGAGGTCACAAAAGAGTCGGACGTGACTTAGCAACTAAACAACAACAATACTCCTACCTTACCTCATAGCATACACAAAAGTTAATTCCAAATGGATGAAAAATCTTTAAAAGAAAACATAGGATGATATCTTTATGACCTTGGGATAGGCAAAGAAATCAAAAGCAGGGAACCAAAAATGAAAACTGTAGTTCGAAATGTTGATAAATTGGACCACACTAAGATTAAGAAAATCTGTTCCTCAAAAGATAGAATTAAGAAACTAAAAAGGAAGCCACAGAGTTGTAAGCAATGTTTGCAATATAGATGTCTGACTAAGGACTCATATCCTGAACAAATAATGAATTCCTACAAGTAACTAAGAAAAGGTAGACAGACAATCCAATAGAAAAAGGGGCAAAAGTCTTAAAAGTTACTTCAAAAAAAGGATATCAATAAACACATGAAAAGCTGTCCAACTTTCTTAGTCATCAAGGAAATGCAAACTAAAAGCTGCAATGAGATCAAATTATCCATAAGCCAGAATGTCTGAAATTAAATTAAAGACAAGTGGATGAGTATGCAAAGTGAGTAGATCACCCATGCATTGTGGTAGGAGTATAATTAGACTAAGCACTTTGGGAAATTGACAGTACTCCAGTATTCTTGCCTAGAGAATCCTGTGTACAGAGAAGCCTGGAGGGCTGCTGTCCATAGGGTCGCATAGAGTCAGACACGACTGAAGCGATTTAGCAGGCAGGCATGCATTGGAGAAGGAACTGGCAACCCACTCCAATATTCTTGCCTGGAGAATCCCAGGGACAGGGGAGGCTGGTGGGCTGCTGTCTATGGGATCACACAGAGTCAGACACAACTGAAGCAACTTAGCAGCAGCAGTAAAGCTGAACATTTGCAAATTCTGGGACCTAGCAGAGCTCACCAGAGAAAGAGAATCAATAGGAGATATCTCCATCTGCATCTATATCTAAGCATATGAACCTATTATATGTATCATGTATCTCTGTACCTATCAAGAGATTTATATGTATACACAAAGAGGTCTATTATCAGGAATTGGCTCACATGATTATGGAGTACAGCAGGTTCCAAGATCTGCAGGGTGATCCAGCAAACTGGAGACTGATGACAGCCAATGAGATAGCTATAATCCCCGGCCTGAGAACCAGGAGAGCCAGAGGTAGGCTCCAATCAGAAGGCAGGAAGAAGCCAGTGTCCCAGCTTGAAGGCCTGAAGGCAGGAGGAAGTCTTTCTTATTTGGGGGAGGGTCAGCCTTTTATTCTACTGAGGCCTTCTTCAAATAACTGTATGAGTATCATTCCCATTACAGAGGGCAATCTGTATCACTCAGTTAACCAATTTAAATGATAATCTTATCAAAAACACCCTCATAGGAATACCCAGGATAATTTTTGATATATATAAAAACTGTGGCTTAGTAAAGGTGACATATAAAATTAACTATCACAACATCCAGTGGAAATGTGAACACATTTTCCTAAAAGACATGTTCAAGAATATTCATGGCAGCATTATTCACAATAGCTTCACAATGGAAACAACCAAATTTTCATCAATAGTTGACCCTGTGGTATATTACTATAATCAGATACTATATGACAATTATGATGAATAAACTAAAACTACATCCAGCAACATGGATGGATCTCAAACATAATGCTGAGTGAAAGAAGCCAGATCCAAAAGAATATGTTTTGTAAGATTCTGTTCATAACAGAACAAAAACATTCAAATCTAATCTCTAGTATTAGAAGTCAAGTTACTTATGACTTTATTGGGGATGGGTTGGAAATTGGAGAGGATATTCCTGCTTGTAGTTAATATTTTGTATCTTGATCTAATTTCAAAGTGTTTTAATTGTGTATATTCATTGAACTGTGACTTTATAACCTGTGCCTTTTCTTTATGTTTTCCTTAAAAAATATATCTTAAAAATGGAGCCCAAATAAAGTACATTTAGAAAACAAAAGCTGGAATGATTTTTAAGTGATCATATCTTAAGTGTGGTAATGTCACAGAGAGGTTTCCAAAAAAGTTTATAAAAAGCCTATGATGCAAAAAGAAATGACAGGTTTAAAATAAAAAGTGAGTATGAGAGAAGCATAAACATGGATTAGAATAATAACAAAAAATCTGAACAGTAATAATAATGCCTAAATTTATGAGTAAAATGGCAAAAAAGAAACAAAACTTCCAATAATGATAACATACAATACTTATTGGGTGCAATAATGTTTAAAGTGTACTAAGTGACTTGTATTGAAAGCACATATAATGATTAACTTTAAAGTATGAAATACACCTAGAGAAAACCATAGTTTGAAATGATAAATGCTCCCCAATATTAACTGCAGTACTATTTACAATAGTGAAGACATGGAAGCAACCTAAATGTCCATTGACAGAGAAATAAAGATGTGGTAACAGAATATTTCTCAACCATGAAAAGAATGAAATAATGGCCATTTGCAGAAAAATTGGTGGACCTAGAGATTATCATACTAAGTGAAGTAAGCCAGATAAAAACAAATATCATATGGTATCACTGAAATCTAAAAGAATGTTACCAATGAAAGGAAAGTGAAAGTCAGCTCTGTCATGTCTGACTGTCACCCCATGGACTGCAGTCTGCCAGAATCCTCTGTCCATGGAATTCTCCAGGCCAGAATACTGAAGTGGGTAGCCAGTCCCTCCTCCAGAGGGTCTTCCCAACCCAGTGATCAAACGCAAGTCTCCCGCATTGCAGGAGGATTCTTTACCATCTGAGCTACCAGGAAAGCCCAAGAACACTGAAGTGGGAAGCCATTCCCTCCTCCAGGGGATCTTTCCAACCTAGGAATCAAACCAGGGTCTCCTGGTGGATTCTTTACCAGCCGGGAGCTACCAGGGAAGCCCTTATATACAAAATAGAAACAAACCCACAGACATAGAAAACAAACTTATAGTTACCAAATGGGGAAGGGGAGAGGGATAGATTAGGGTAGGGAAGCTATCTGCTTCAAGCCATGAAGGAGTACCTGCCACCATAAACAATTATAAAACTGGATAAAATATATCAGGAAACTGTGTTTGAATGTCGGACAACAGGCAGTGTAGGACTGTGATCCCACAATTTAGAGGAAAAAAGGGAGCCCTGCACTCTCCTTCACTTTCTGTCAGAGGGAAATTTGAGGACCTTGGGTGGAGAGATGGAACTCAAGCAGGCAAAGCAGCATTGCTGAACTGAGGAGGCAGAGTCGGATTTCTAGGTTGAAAAAAGTGGCTGGAATTTGTGTCAGCATACTCAAGAGGAGGGTGTAATGCAGAAAGTGGTGGTCCAGAAATCTGTGAGTTTTTCATGAGCCTTTGGTCAAGAACTAGGGTGAAAATGCGAAAAGAAAGGAAAAAGAAAAAAACCCACAAGGCCTAAGAGAAATTGCCTGTTATGGGGATAAAACCTGAAGAGAGATGCCAAATATTGTGTGAAGGATGTTGGGGTTTGAACCAAGTAGA
Source organism: Antilocapra americana (assembly GCA_007570785.1). NCBI lineage: Eukaryota > Metazoa > Chordata > Mammalia > Artiodactyla > Antilocapridae > Antilocapra > Antilocapra americana. The sequence goes on along the minus strand of ML661900.1, from coordinate 1,632,775 downwards.
ATGGAGAGATCTTAGTCACCTCGGTCATTCAGTTGAGATCCCAGAAAAACCACAGTCTAGGATTAAAGATCACACCTTAGAATAAGGGCTAGGCCTGGAACTAAGTTTATAACAAACATGATACACCCAAGCAAAGTGTGAAGCCAAGCTGGACAGGACTGGAATAGTACCTGTTAATAGCAGCCTACCAGAACATGACTCAATACTCTTTAAAGCACTCCATGTCACGTATCATCTATGATGTTTAGCAGACATTAAAAATAGACACATGAAGCAGAAAAAATTGAGCCCCATACTTAAGGGAGAAAGACAGTCAATAGAAACAGAATCCAAGGTGACTCAAATGTAAGAATTAACAAAGACATCAAAGCAACTCATGAATTTTTAAAAAGCATAAATAAAAACATATTCATAAGGAATAAGAAAATTGGGAACATCAGAGGTGAAATTAAAACCACAAAAAATAAACAAATATAAAATCTAGAAGTAAAAGTACATGAAAATTTCACTGGATAGGCTTAACACCAGATTACAGTCTTCAGAGAAAAGGATTATGGAATTTAAGGGCAGATGAATTGAAATAACCCTATCTGAAGAACAGAGAAAAAAACATATGGGAAACAAAACAAACAGAGCCTTTTTGATATGTAGAATTGCAGCAAGCAAACTGAGATGTACAAGCACATTTATCACCAGCACATGTTCTATAAGGACTACCAAAAGGAAGCTGGATAGGATACAGGATATGAGATAGAAACTTGGACTTAAACATATGAAGACTTCCACAAATAGGTAATATTAATTATAAAATATTACTTTTTCCCTAATTATTTTTTAATTGAATTATAGTTGATTTATAACATTATGTTAGTTTCAGGTGTACAGCATAGTGATGCAATACTTTTATGGATAATACTCTTATTTTCTTAAAAATTCAACTGCATTTAAATACAAAATTAATAACATTGTACTGTAGAGTTTATCACCCATGTGGTTGTAAATTATAAGATAACGATCAAAAGAATAAGAGCGGTAAATAGAATTTTACTGTTATAAGATTATTACATTTTATCAGAGGTAGTACAATAGTAACCATAGTAGATATTCATAAGTTAATGAAGTATATCACAATTACTTGAACAAACAATAAATGCAAAATAGTGTAACTAAAAAAGACAATAATGAAATTAAAACAAAAATATCAATAGATGCAATGTTTCACTAACATTCATAGTACCAGTTTAAAAAATACTAGGAGTAGAAGAGAATGGCTTTGTTCAAGTCAAGTGAATATATGAAAAACCTACAATGAATATCATAATTAATAGTGAAAACTAAACTCTTTTCCTAAAGACCAGGAAGAAGATAAGGATGTTTGCTCTCACCACTCACTCCTATTCATTATCATCCTGGAATACAAGAAGAAATTAATGGTACACAGATTGGAAAGGATAAAATAAAACTAGTATCTTTAGTCTCAGATAATAGGTCTGTTTATGTAGAACACACCAAAGAATCCATACACACAGAAAACACCCCCTCAAAATGTGTTAATTAAATAAATGAGTATAGCAGAAGTGCAGGATGTAAAGTCTATATGCCAAATTAAACTGCTCTCCTATATACTAGCAACTGGAATTTAAATTTCAAAAAGCAATACCATTTACAACAGCACCAAAGGAAATGATGTGCTTTGGCATACATCCAACAAAATATTTACAAGGTATGTTATGCAGAAGACTATGGAATGAGAGCAAACTCAATGAGAGAAATCAAAAGAGGTCTAAATAAATGGAGAAATATCCCATATTCATGAATTGGAATAAACAATATTTTTAAGGTGCCAGTTCTTCCCAATTTGATCCATAGATTCAGCATAATCCCAATTAAAACCTCTTCCCTGGTGGCTCAACTGGTAAAGAATCTGCCCACAATGCGGGAGACCTGGACTCGATCCCTGGGTTGGGAAGATCCCCTGGAGAAGGGAAAGCCTACCCACCCAGTATTCTGGCCTGGAGAATCCCATGGACTCTGTAGTCCATGGAGTCACAAAGTGTCAGACATGACTGACAGATTTTCACAATCCCAATTGAAACTATAGGAGAAAACTGTAGGAAAAAAAATCCATGTGACCTTAGGTTTGGTCTCTTTCAGACACAATATCAAAAGCACAATTCACAAAAGAGAAAGTTCATAATTTGGATTTTATGAAAATCAAACCTTTTGCTCTGTGATGAACATTGTTAAGTGAATGAAAAGACAATTCACCAATGAGTAGAAAACATTTACAAACCACATGTCTGATAAAGGACATCTCTCCAAAATATAAAAATACTATTTAAAACTCAACCATAAGAAAACAAATAAAAAAAATAATTTAAAAATGGATAGAAGTTCTGAATAGATACCTCAGCAAACAAGATATATAGATGGCAAATAGGCATTAAAAAAAAGGCTCAACATTATTTGTCATTAGAGAAACACAAATTAAAACAACAATGAAGTACGAGTCTTAGAATGGCAAATACCAGTTCTGGCAAGGATACATGCAATAGACTCTTCTAATTTCTGGATGAGATTGCAAAGTGGTACAGCCACTTTGGAAGATAATTTGGCAATTTCTTAAGAAACTAAATGTTATGGGTTGAATTGCAACACCACCCACCTCCCAATCTCATGTTGAAATCTTAAACTCCAGTACCTCAGACTATAGCATTTGGAAATAGGGTCATTCATTGCAGGTATATGATCACACTGGAGTTGTATACTGGAGTTATAATACTCTGGCTTCCCTGGTGGCTCAGACAGTAAAGAATCTGCCTGCAATGCAGGAGACCCTGGGTTGATTCCTGGGTTGGAAAGATCCCCTGGAGAAGGAAATAGCAACACACTCCAATATTCTTGTCTGGAGAATTTCATGGACAAGGGAGCCTGGTGGGCTAGAGTCTATGGGATCGCAGAGTGGGACATGATTTAGAGACTAACACTTTTACTTATCACTTTCATTAGCTAGAGCAGAGTAGGCCCTTAATTAAATATAATTAGTGTCTCTATGAAAAGGAAATTTGGAGACATATACACAGAGAAAGACCATCATGCAGGAATGAAAGCAGAGATCAGGGTCATGCTGCTCCCTACCAGGGAAAGTCAAAGATTACCATCAAACCACCAGAAGATAGGAGAGAAATATTAAACAGATTCTTCCTCACTGCCCTTGGAAGGAACCAACCCTTGCTAGTACTTTGATACTTCTAGCTTCTGGAATTGTTACACAGTAAAGGTTTGCTGATCAAGCAACTCTGTTTGTGGTTCTTTATTATGGCAGCCCTAGAAAACTAACCCATTATCATAGTCTGATCCTATGATAATCACATTTCTGGGTATTTATCTAGTGATTTGAAATCTTACGTGCACACACACTCACACACACAAATCTGCACTTGAATATTAATTACAGCTTTATTAATAACCACTCAAAACTGGAAACAATTAAAATGTCCTTCAATAGATGAATAGAAAAATAAACCATTTTACATTTCCCTGATAGCTTAGTTGGTAAAGAATCTGCCTGCAATGCAGGAGACCCTGGTTTGATTCCTGGGTCGGGAAGATGCCCTGAAGAAGGGATAGGCTACCCATTCCAGTATTTGGGGGCTTCCCTTGTGGCTCAGCTGGTAAAGAAGCCGCCTGTTACAAATCCCTGGCCCAACAGCTATTCTTCATTTCTATATGTTCACATTTCCTATGCATTAATTCTTTTCTTGAAAAATATTTTATTTGTTTTTGGTTGTGCTGAGTCTTTGTTGCTGCTCTGGCTCTTCTCTACTTGGTAGTGAGCGGGGAGGTTACTCTCTAGATGCAGTGCAGAGGCTTTTCATTGCAGTGGCTTCTCTTGTTGCAGGCTTCCCTTGTGGCTTAGCTGGCAAAGAATCTGCCTGCAGTTCGGGAGACCTGGACTTGATCCCTGGGTTGGGAAGATCTCCTGGAGAAGGGAAAGGCTATCCACTCACTCCAGTATTCTGGCCTGGAGAATTCCATGGACCATATAGTCCATGGGGTCACAAAGAGTCAGACATGACTGAGTGACTTTCACTTTCACAAATATGGAATGGAATAGTATTCACCAATAAAAAGAAATATGCTATCAAGTCATGCAAAAATATGGATGAATCTTAAAAGTATATTGCTACATGAAAGAAATCAGTCTTAAAAGGCTACATACTGTATGATTCCATTTAGATGACATTTTGTAAAAGGTAAAACTATAAAGAAGATAAAAGTATTCATGGTTGACAGGCATTTGGGAAGAGAGAGATAAATAGATGAAGCACAGGGAAGTTAATGTTGCTACTGTTGTTCAGTTGTGTCCCAGTCTGTCCCAGTCTGGGCTGTAGCATGCCAGACTTCCCTGCCCTATGTTATTTCCAGGAGTTTGCTCAAACTCATGTTCAGTGAGTCACTGATGCCATCCAAAAATCTTATACTCTGTCACCCCTTTCTCCTCCTTTCCCAGCATCATGGTGTTTTCCAGTGAGTCAGCTCTTTGCATCAAGTGGCCCAAGTATTGGAGCTTCAGCATCAGTCCTTCCAATGAACAGTCAGGGTTGATTTCCTTTAGCATTGACTGAATTGATCTCCTCGCTGTCCAAGTGACTCTCAAGAATCTTCTCCAGCACCACAATTTGAAAGCATCCTCACATCCATACACGACTACTGGAAAAATCATAGCTTTGATTAGACAGACCTTTGTGAACAAAGTGATATCTCTGTATTTTAATAGCCCACGTGCATGCTAAGTCACTTCAGTCATGTCCAACTCTAGGTGACCTTATAGACTATAGCCTTCCATTCTCCTCTGTACATGGGATTCTTCAGGCAAGAATAATGGAGCGGGTTGCCATGCCCTCATTCAGGGAATCATCACAACCCAGGGATTGAAACCACATCTCTTAAAGTCTTCTGCATTGGCAGGAGATTCTTTACCACTAGTGCCACCTGGGAAGCCCAGTACACTGTCTAGGTTTGTCATAGCTTTCCATCCAAGAAGCAAGCATCTTTTAATTTCACAGCTGCAGGCACAGTCTGAAGTGATTTGGAGGCCAAGAAAAGAGAATCTGTCACTCCTTCCACTTTTGCCCCTTCTATTTGCCATGAAGTGATGGGACTGGATGCGCCATGATCTTAGTTGTTGAATGCTGAGTTTTAAGCCAGCGCTTTCACTCTCCTCCTTCACCCTCATCAAGAAGCTCTTCAGTTCCTCTTCACTTTCTGCCATTAGGTGGTATCATCTGCATCTCTGACGTCACTGATAATTCTTCTGCCAATTTTGATTCCAGCTTGTGCTTCAACCAGCCCAGGATTTCGCATGATGTACTCTGAATATAAGTTAAATAAGCAGCATGACAGTATACAGCCTTGACGAACTCCTTTCCCAAGTTTGAATCAGTCCATTGATCCATGTCTGGTTCTAATTGTTGCTTCTGAATTTACAAACAGGTTTCTCAGGAGGCAGGTAAGACGGTCTGGTATTCTCATCTCTTTAAGAATTCTCCACAGTCATTAAGACAGTATGGTACTGGCACAAAGACAGAAATATAGATCAAAGGAACAAAATAGAAAGCCCAGAGATAAATCCACGCATCTATGGACACCTTATCTTTGACAAAGGAGGCAAGAATATACAATGGAGAAAAGACAATCTCTTTAACAAGTGGTGCCAGGAAAACTGGACAGCCACTTGTAAAAGAATGAAACTAGAACACTTTCTAACACCATACACAAAAATAATCTCAAAATGGATCAAAGATCTAAGCATAAGACCAGAAACTATAAAACTCCTAGAGGATAACAAAACACTCTCCGACATAAACCAAAGCAGGATCCTCTATGACCCACCTCCAAGAATATCGGAAATAAAAGCATGAATAAACAAATGGGACCTAATTAAAATTAAAAGCTTCTGCACAACAAAGGAAACTATAAGCAAGGTGAAAAGACAGCCTTCAGAATGGGAGAAAATAATAGCCAATGAAGCAATGGACAAACAATTAATCTCAAAAATATACAAGCAACTCCTGCAGCTCCATTCTAGAAAAATAAACGACCCAATCAAAAAGTGGGCCAAAGAACTTAACAGACATTTCTCCAAAGAAGACATAAAAATGGCTAACAAACACATGAAAAGATGCTCAACATCACTCATTATCAGAGAAATGCAAATCAAAACCACAATGAGGTACCACTTTACACCAGTCAGAATGGCTGCAATCCAAAAATCTACAAGCAATAAATGCTGGAGAGGATGTGGAGAAAAGGGAACCCTCTTACATGTTGGTGGGAATGCAAACTAGTACAGCCACTATGGAAAACAGTGTGGAGATTCCTTAAAAAACTGCAAATAGACCTGCCATATGACCCAGCAATCCCACTGCTGGGCATACACACCAAGGAAACCAGAACTGAAAGAGACATGTGTACCCAAATGTTCATCACCGCATTGTTTACAATAGCCAGGACATGGAAGCAACCTAGATGCCCATCAACTGACGAATGGATAAGAAAGCTGTGGTACATATACACAATGGAATATTACTCAACATTAAAAAAAAATTCCTTTGAATCAGTTCTACTCAGGTGGACGGAACTGGAGCCTATTATCCAGAGTGAAGTAAGCCAGAAGGAAAAACAACAATACAGTATACTAATTCCACATATATATGGAATTTAGAAAGATGGCAGCGAGAATCCTGCATGCGAGACAGCAAAAGGAACGCAGATGTATAGAACAGACTCGTGGACTCTGTGGATGAAGGCAAGGGTGGGATGATATGGGAGAATGGCATTGAAACATGTGAATTATCATATGTGAAATCAATCGCCAGCCCAGGATTGATGCTCGGGGTGGGTGCACCAAGATTTCCCAGGGGGAGGGAATCGGGAGGGAGGAGGGAGGGGGGGTTCTGGAGGGGGAGCATATGTAAACCCATGGCGGTTTCATGTCATTGTATGGCAAAACCAACACAATAAAGTAAAGAAAATTTAAAAAAAATAAAAGAAATAAAAAATAAAAAAATAAAAGCTCTTTATTATATTGAGTGAAAAAAAAATTCTCCAGTTTTTTGTGATCCATGCAGTCAAAGGCATAGTCAATGACGCAGAACCAGATATTTTTCTAGAATTCCCTTTCTTCTTCTATGATCCAACAGAGGCTGCAACTTGATCTCTGATTCCTCTGCCTTTTCTAAACCCATCTTGTACATCTGGAAGTTCTTGGTTCACATACTGCCTATGCCTGGCTTAAAAGATTTTGAGCATAGGCTTTCTAGCATGTGAAATTGTATGGTAGTTTGAGCATTCTTTGACATTGCCCTTCTTTGGGATTGGTACGAAAGCTGACCTTTTCCAGTCCTGTGGCCACTGCTAAGTTTTCCTAAGTTGCTGACAAATTGAGTGCAGCACTTTAATAACATCATCTTTTATGATTTTAAATAGCTCAGCTGGAATTCCATCACCTCCAGTAACTTTGTTCACAATAATACTTCCTAAGACCACTTGACTTCACACAGGGAAGTTTATTATACTATTCTGTATAATACTTTAATAGTTGAGCTATGACATTTTGCATTTTTAAAAATCCACAGAATTTTATAACAAAAAAATGAGTCTCACTTGATATAGATTTTAAAAAATCACTTAGGTCTTCAGAGGAAACCCATGATGAAATACTGATTATGACAAAAATATCTAAAATATCATCAGTGAAGTGGTTGAGGGAAAAATGTTCTGACCTAAGTAACTATGGCAATGCACGGAGACATAAAGGCAAGAAAACTTTATAGACACTGTACTCCAGTCATCAAAGCATATGTACATCACCTAAGGGTTCAGGTTAAGAATTCTGAAACCTTTATAGATGTATACCAAAATTCAAAATTCAGTAAGTAAATAGATGCAGTGGTATGATACAGGCTTTTCACTATAGGAGCTGAGGATGGAGGAGGCTGAAATGATCCATATGGCATTAGAGTTGGAGACTTCGGTGCGGAGTTATGTGTGGCTTAATATGGATACAGATAGGTTTGTGCATGTACACAGGATAAATAAACATATACCTTTTTCCTCTGACTGCTTCAGAGGTCCTAGAAGCAACCCCCACCCCAGTACCAACATGCACACCCAGGACTCAGACATTCATTTCTAATACCATTTTTAAACAAAAGGAAATAGGGATCCTTGGAGAAATGTCTGATTCTAGAACTGGGGCCAGAAATATAAGGATGAAGAATCGTGTAGTGCTAGAGAGAATGCAAGTACTGAAAGTAATCCACAAGAGAGAGTATCAGAGCAATGCAGGAGTCAGCTGAACAAGCTCCCAATGACTGAAGAATTTGGTCAACAAAATAAAGTTGTATTCAATTATAACCCAAAGTAGAAAGTAAATGTTCATGAGTCTACACTGACATAAATAAATGATTAAATACGTAAATAAATGTGGGAGAAGAGATGAATGCCCAAGCAGAATAATTTAAGATAATTTATGTAAGTATGTACTTTAGGGCATATTTAATTTGTATCTAAAATCTTCAGGTGGAGCTTAACTCCCAACTCCTTAAAGTAAGGTACACATTTTGCCATCCCTCCAAGGTCCGCAGGACAGAGAGGGAGTTACAAAAGAGTAACTTCACAAGGGAGAAATACCACAAACACTACATCCACACAGGTGATCAAGGTCAATATCAACTGGGATAAGTGATGCTGATAGTATGTGCACTTGAGAATGGCATTTTACCTTTGTAGTCTTCTTCCTCCAAACTCACAACCTCAGTCTAATCCTGAGTAAACATCAGATAAACCCAAATCGAAGGACATTCTACAAAATAGCTGACAGGTACTCCTCAGAACTCTCAAAATTATCAATAAGCAGGCATGACTGAGACTCTATCACAGCAATGAGGAGCCCAAGGAGATATGTGATATATTTAATGTGGTGTTCTGATGGAATTCTGGAACAGAAAAATAGTGAAAAAAACTAAGAAAATATGAATAAAGTGTCATCATTAATTAATATATTTATAGTCTTTCTTTTGGGCTTTCTCCATGGCTCAGTGGTTAAAATAATTTGCCTGTAATGCAGGAGATGCAGGTTCACTCCCTGGATCAGGAAGATCCCCTGGAGGAGGGCATAGCAACCCTCTCCAATATTCTTGCCTGGAGAATCTCATGGACAGAGCAGACTGGCGGGCTACAGTCCATAGGGCCACACAGAGTCAGACACGACTGAAGCAACATTCTTTCTTTAGTCGGAAAAATATACCATACCGATGTTAGATGTTAACAATAGTGGGTACTACATACTGACTATATAAGAATTCTCTGTATGTCTCTATAACTCTTTTTGTAAACCTAAAACTATTCTAAATTTAAAAGTTTAATCAAACAGAAAAACAAAAACATGACCTTTGCTGTAGTCTTTTAGAAGATACTCTTGATCAAATTAAGATAGTTTCCCTTAATCTTAGGTTGGCTGTGTACTTTTTAATCTGAAAGGGCATTGGATTTTATACAAAACATTGAATTTTATTATGTTAGAATGTGCTGTCAACGCGATAATTTTATTAGCCTGGTAATATGGTGATGAGTATTTTGCCTTCATGGGATAAATTCTCTGTAGCATGTAATGCCGTTTGATAGCATTTTACCCACATTGGAACTTCTTTCAAAATTGGAGTTAGTCCACTAAACACCTGCCACTACTTTAGCAACTAAGTTTATGTAACATTCTAAATGTTTTGTTGTCATTTCAACAATCTTCAAAGCATCTTCACCAGTATATTCAGTCTCAGGAAACCACTTTCTTCTCTTATCCATTAGAAGTGACTCCCCTTCCATTCAAGTTTTATCATGAGATTGCAGCAATTCAGTCACATCTTCAGGCTTAACTGCTAATTCTAGTTCTCTTTTTAAGCAATCTTCAGTTATTTCTTCCACTGAAGACTTGACTCCTCAAAGTCATTCATCAGGAATGGAATCAACTTCTACCAAAATCTTGTCAATGTTGATATTTGACCTCTTTCCATGAATTGCAAATATCCTTAATGGCATCTAGTATAGTGAATCTTTTCCAGAATGTTTCAATCTACTTTTCTCAGATCTATCAGAGGAATCACAATCTACGGCAGCTGTAGCCTTATGAAATGTATTTCTTCAATAAGAAGACATCAAAGTTGAAATTACTCTTTGATACATGGGCTACAGAATGGATATTGTGTTAGCAGGCGTGAAAACAACATTCATTTTCTTGTCCATCTGCATCAGAATTCTTGCATGACCAGCTGCCTTGACAATAAGCAGTACTATTTTGAAAGGAGGCTTTTTTTCCCCCTTGAACAGTAGATCTCAACAGTGGGTCTAAAATACTCAGATAAGCATGTTGCACCTCCTAAAATACTCAGATAAGCATGTTGCAAACAGAGGTGCGATCATTCAGACTTTGTTGTTTCATTTAGAGAACAGGAAGAGTAGATTTAGCATAATTCTTAAGAGCCCAGGTGGGGCTTCCCTGGTGGCTCAGATGATAAAGAACCTACCTGCAATGCAGAAGACCTGGGTTCAATCCCTGGGTCGGGAAGATCCCCTGGAGAAGAGAATGGTAACCCACTCCAGTATTCTTGTCTGGGAAATCCCATGGACAGAGGAGCCTGTCTGTCTTCAGTCCATGGGGTTGCAAAGAGTTGGACAGGACTGACTAACACTTTCATTTTTCACTAAAGGCCCAAGGAGTTTCAGAAAGGCAAATGAGCATTAGCTTCAACTTTAAGTCACCAGGGGCATTAGCCCCTAACAAGAGTCAGTCTGACCTTTGAATCTTTGAGTAGGTCTTTGACTTCTCTCTGGCTATGAAAGTCCTAGATAGCATCTTTTCCCAATAAGGGCTGTTTCATCTACATTGAAAATCTGTTGTTTGGTGTAGCCACCTTCATTGATCATCTTACCAGGATATTTTGGATAACTTGCTGCAGCTTCCACGTCAGCACTTGCTGCTTCACCTTGCACTTGTATGTTATGGAGATGGTGTCTTTCCATAAATCTCATAGACCAATCTCCTCTAGCATCAAATTTTCTTCTGCAGCCTCCTCACCTCTATCAGTCTTCACAGAATTGAAGGGAGTTAGGGTCTTGCTCTTCACTAGGCTTTGGCTCTGCACCAGACTTTGGCTCTAAGGGAATGTTGTGATTGCTTTGATCTTCTATCTAAGTCCACTAACAGTTTCTCCATATTAGTAAGAAGGCTGTTTCATTTTCTTATCATCCACATGTTCACTGGAACAGCACTTCAAATTTCCTTCAAAATTTTTTCCTTTTAATTCGCAACTTGGCTGTTTGATTTAAGAATTCTAGCTTTTGACCTTTTTCAGCTTTTGACATGCCTTCCTCACTATGCTTAATTATTTTTAGCTATTGATTGAAAATGAGAGATGTGTGACTCTTCCTTTCATCTGAACACTTAGAGGCCACTGTAGGGTATAAATTGGCCTAATTTCAACATTGCTGTTTTTCAGGGAATAAGAAGGCCCAAGGAGTGGGAGAGAGACAGAGGAACTCCTGATTAGTGGAGCAGTCAGGACACAAAGGCATGCTACGTCACTTCAGTTGTGTCTGACTCTTTGAACCTGATGGACTGTAGTTCGCCAGGCTCCTGTCAATGGGGATTCTCCAGGCAAGAATACTGGGGTGGGTTCCCATGACCTCATCCAGGGGATCTTCCCAATCCAGGGGATTTTCCCAACATAGGGATTGAACTGAGGTCCCTGCATTGCAGGCAGATTTTCTTTCTTTCCTTTTTTTTTTAACCATCTGAGCCCCAGGGAAGCTCACAACTTTTATCAAGTTTGCCATCTTACATGAGTGTGATCTGTGATGCTCCAAAACAACTTGAACAGTGATGTCAAAGATCACTAATTACAGATAACCATAAAGAATATAATTTTAATGAAAAATTTTGAAATATTGTGAGAATTAGCAAATGTGACACAGTGGCATGAAGTAAGCAAATGCTGTTGGAAAAATTACATCAATAAACTTGCTCAATACAGAGTTGCACCATAGGCCAATGTAAACTAATGTAAGTGTTCTGAGCATGTTTAAGGTAGGCTAATCTTTGATGTTTGGTAGGTTAGGTTGTATTCAATGCATTTTCAACTTATAATATTTTCAACTTGCAATGGGTTTATCCAGATGTAAGCCCAATGTAAGTTGAGGAAGATGTGTACTTATTGACCTGCTGTCCCACTGGAAAATGGTTTAACTTGAGATTTCTGGCATTGCAGGGTACAAGGTAGGCAAGGAAATAGCTATGCTTCCAGGACCTTGATCCCCATGACCATACCACACATATATGAAGTTCCTTGGCTCCTCTGGGCTCATATCCCACTAGGATGGAAGACAGGGCTTTTAGGTACTTTCAGGTAATGCGTAGGCAAGTAAGAGCTGTGCTCATAGGGCCAATGGAGGTGGTCTGTCACTGGCAATTTTCCAATTTGATGTTTATATCTTCTCTATTCTGCTGGGTTTTATTTCCCTTGTCTGACTCCCTTTTTGCCAGAAGCCAATACTGTGTAGCTCATTCCTTTACCACATGCCAGTTCTGTGTGTATCCTGGCTGCCACAGATGGTGTAGAGCTCAGGAACCAGATGAAATGAAGACAACGCCTGTCTGCTCACCAGGAATCCCTGTTCTGGTGTTCCCATCAAACACCTCCTTTGAGGCAAGCCCAGGTCAGCAGTCACCTTTTCTATGAACCATTCTCTGGAAAGAATGATCCCTTCCTTCTTTTAGGATCTTGGTACAGTTATCAAAGCCTATATTGATTATTTACATATTCATCATGTCTAAATATATATATATATATATATATAAAGCAGGTGTCAGTTTGATACAAGACACTTCATTGCCAGGCTGGCACATTTATTTTTCCAAATCAAAGAACTGATTTAGCTGCCCATTCCTGATGTTGGGGTAAACTGATAGGCAACCACATTTTGGTAAGCTTTCCCCTAGGTTTTGGTGCTATCCAAGAATTCTGGGCCTTATGCAATTCAGACATACAGGCCTTGAATCTGCTGGTCCACCGTAACCCTAACATCTGGTGGAGCTAGGATTCTCTGGGGCTTAAGGAAGGTGAGCTGCAGACCATCTAACTGAGTGCAGGGACCCCTCTGCTCTCAGCCTTCTGCAACACGCTTTCTGAGGGCAAAAGGGATAGAGGTTACACACCACTTTTGAACACTCTCCTCAGCATTCTCTCTTCCATTCTCTCCCAGAATCAGGCCCCCTCTTCAACATCTGGGATATGATTAAGCCCCTGACCTCTTTGATTCGTGTCTGCTCAGAAGCTTCCCTTGGCAATGACCTTTAACTGGCTTAAAAAAAAAAAAAAAAAAAAGCCTAGATCACACCACCAACTTTTGCCTGTGCTCTGGCAAGAAGCTGAGAGTTAACTTCCCCCCCGCCCAACCTTCTGAATCGCCTTTAAAAGAGAACTAAACACAAAGAAGATATACACCGGGAATTCCATCACACACTTTTGCAGCGTCTCCTCCTTGAATAATGCTCCCCTGGCAGATTTCGGCTCTCCTCTGGACACCTCCAAAACCCTCTGAGAATCAGGCCAGTGATGCCCAGCAAATGGTTGCTGCAAGAACATCCACCACGGCTCGCGGGGGTAGGAGGGGCCTGTCTCATGTCTGTCTCCTCTCCTTCGGGTGGACTCTCGAACCTGTGAGAGTCTGGTTCCTGGGCGCTGCATCCAGCAGCTGGCGTGAAGGCAGGGCCCCAGGGAGCCAGATTCAGAAGGGTCCCACCGTTCTCCCAGCGACCCGGCCTGGCTTCTATCTGAGAGTGGCAGCGAGCGGACCGGGGACAAAGGACAGAAGAGACAGGCAGAGCCGGGCCGCTGACAGCCTCGGGCACGCGGGTACCGCTCGGAGGAGACGGAGGCAGGGAGGGGGCGCGCCTCTCCTGGACTTCTGAGCTACTGTCTCCCCCGCGGCCGCCTGCCGCTGGGGTCGGGCGGCGGGCTGGGGGGAGGGGCGCGGGGGACGGGGGCGGGGCTTGTCACGTGGAGAGGCGCGCGGGGGCGGGCGGGGCGTGGGCGCGCGCTGGGCTCTTTAAAGGCGCGCTAGCCGAGCCTGGAGAGGCGGCTTCGCGGCCGCAGGCGCAGGCCAGGGTTGGTTTCCGAGACGCGCAGCTCCGGCCCCCAACATGCGCGGCTCGCTGTGCTTGGCGCTGGCAGCGTCGATCTTGCATGGTAAAGACGCCGGTCTCTCCACCCACCACTCTTGCTCCTTGGGTCCCAGGCGGCTCGGGGCGCGGGGACGGGACTGGGGATTCGCGCCTGCTGCTAAGGGCGGCGGACGGCGCTGCCGGCGCTGCCGGCGGAAGGCGAGTCCGGCACTTTTGGGCTGCGCTGCTTGGGAGGCTGGGGGTGCGGGCAGGGGGCGCCTCCCCCGCGGGCTTTCCCTGAGCCGCCCGCGCGTCTCTCCTCTCCTCTCCTGAAGTGTCCCTGCAAGGCGAGTTCCAGAGGAAGCTCTACAAGGACCTGGTGAAGAACTACAACCCCTTGGAGAGGCCGGTGGCCAACGACTCGCTGCCGCTCACAGTCTACTTCTCCCTGAGCCTCCTGCAGATCATGGATGTGGTAAGTTCCGGCCGGGCCCGGGCCTGACCGCCGCCGTGTGCCTCGGTTTCCCCAGTCGCCCAGGGAGGAACCTGGCGTTCCCAGGCCACCTGTGCGCTGGTACTTTAGACCTGCCTTACCCTCGGCTTAGAAACTCAGGGTGAAAGTATCTCCATCCTGAGTCAGGAATCATCAAGAACAGGTCCGAATGGCCACACATTAGTACCCCTTCTGGTATAAATATTGGCACGCAGTCTGACATGGGTGTCAATTTAGGCATTTCTAGACTTTTCTGCGGCTTCCCTGGGTACGGGTCTGGCCCTGGGCTTTGCAGCTGACTCCGTCTGTCCAGGCAAGGGCCAGCTGTGAGCATTTAGATCCCCTCCCCAGTTCCAATAATGGGCATGGTTTGCCTTCCTGGGGAAGTGGTCCTGCTCTGAGGATGAGGAAGGCTCTGCTACCCGGATACACTTGTCTGCTCGTTCAGGCAACTGCTTCCAGCCGCATGGGCTTCTTGCAGACTTATTAGTGCTCACTTCAATTGGCAGATCTGTGTAAAATCTGGATAAGTTTGTTCTTCCGCTCTTCTAGATTGCTTTGGATATTCAGTTTTCATTGGCACATGCTTCATATGGTACAAATATTTAATGAAAGCATTTAAGTCATCATAAGTGAGTTTCAGTGTCTAGCCTGTACAAGGCATTGGACTCAGCTCTGGGGTAGTATGTAGGGATGATGGTGTTCCAAGGAGGGAAGAATGTGGTAGGAAAGGGGTGTGAGTAAAGCTACAACAGGTGGAGAGTGCTAAGAGCCTCCAGAAGTGTAAGAAGACAGGTGAGATTTCATAATCTTGCAAATAAAGAGCGCCTGTTCTATTAAACTGTTGTATGTTCCATCATTTAATCTAGTTACTGCTGAGCCACTGGGGAGACCTGATTGGTCTTTGCTAAGTTTCTCAAGCATCCTGAGTCTATACTTTCCTGTTAATACTTTGGACAGGATAGCACTTTAGTGGTCATTGTGATGACCTGAAGACTGTAGAGGCAACTTTGAAAGACTGCAAAGTTCGAAGACAGTGGTCATTTTCATCTAAATAAAAGAAAATTACCTCCCACCCCCAACACACGCACACACGCATGCACATTACAGAGGACTAAGTGAGCTAGCAGACTCCAAAGTGGTGAGTGAAAGCCACCCCAATGCCGTTTGCCTGGGGTTGGCCCCAAATGGGCCTCACTGTGGGTATGTGTGGGTCACAACTCCTGGTCTTGGACTGGTCCTTGTGCTGGCTGCTTGGGATGTGGAAGGGCAGTGGCTACTCAGCCAGGGAGCAGGAGCAGTGACCCAGGGGAGCAGGTGCCGTGGGCTGTGGCAGTCACTTTTGGAGAGAAGACCACTCACCAGGAAGCTGCAGGCTTCTTCCTAGTACCTCCATCTCTTTAAGAAACCTTTCAGGAATCAAATTACATGAGAGATTTTGGCTTTTATGAAAAGTTTGGGTGTAAACTAGCGTTACATGATGTGACAACTAAAAAAATAGTGAAATGCAAACATTTATCAAGTTAGAAGATTTTAGGAATAATAATCATTATAAGCAGTGTGTGTCATCAACATTGCAATACCAGAGAGAAGCGCTTGTGAAGACTGCTGTCAGCAGCCAGAGGTAATGGGAGGGTGGGAGGGGAGAAAGGTTTGGTCTCACTTTGACCGTGGATCTAGCTGTGAATCTGTTCAACTTCCCAGCCTGCCAATACTATGAGCTCATGGAGTGGCCTTCAACAAATTACTTTACTTTCTAAGCCCTGTTTCCTCATGTGTAAAATGAGAATAATGTCCACTTCACAGGGTTTTGAGAGGATTAAATAAGAGAAAGCGCTTGCCACACACTGGTAATTCACTGAAGATTTGCTTTATCTTCATAATATAGCTACTCAAAGGTCGGGACATCAATGCCTAGAAAGGTGTGGTCTCTTGGCCAGCGTTGCTCACTTGTTAGAGGCAGGGCTATGTAGAACACGCACAGCTGCCTTGCAAGTCCTTTGTATGTCCAGCCTGCTTTAGAATCCTTAACTTATTTTGTAGGAAAAAAAAATCAGCTTAATTTATTTAAACCACTTGAGTGTAACTGATTGAATGTGTCTGTCCTGAGATTACAATGAAAAGGAAGTCTCTATATCAGAAGTAATGAAATATGCAGACATTTGTATTCCAGCCAGACTTGTCTGTCTGGTTTTGAAACAGAGCCAGGGCTTTCCAGCCGGACTCTCAGGACCCTGGACAGAGATACAGTGACTCATAACTGATTCATGTGGCAAGCCCTAACTGGTATCAGGTTCTCTTTACAAATTCAGTTCCAGAGGTCCTTTGCCCATTCTGACTGGGCTGTTCTAGAGACCATTTTCCTTCCAAATCTT
This sequence comes from Antilocapra americana, assembly GCA_007570785.1. Classification (NCBI taxonomy): domain Eukaryota; kingdom Metazoa; phylum Chordata; class Mammalia; order Artiodactyla; family Antilocapridae; genus Antilocapra; species Antilocapra americana. The sequence continues at coordinate 1,615,686 of ML661900.1, read as the reverse complement.
GTTATTGTTTCATTTTCTGCCAGCAGAGATTTCCCGGTTGGAGTAACAGGAAGATAGTGTATGATTCTACATGTCTTATATCCATGGAAGATTGTTTACCTGTTCATCAGCTTATCCAACACATTTTTTGTTGAAATCTTCTTGTGGACTTTGCTAGATTCTGGAAATTTATACATGGTTAAGGGATTATTTCTACTTCTATAATTCACAGTCTTATCTATGGAGACTAACATGTAAATTCAAGAGTATCTCACATGTACCTGAATGCAAATGTGATACAGACACACTTAGAAGGAAATATTTACTTCCAGCCAGGTGGCTAGGAATTAGATTTCTAAAGGTGAGTAGGAGCTTGCCAGTTGGAGAAAACATGGAGGGCTTTCCTGGTGAGGTGAATAGGGTGAAGAAAGATGAGAGTGGGAGGCCACCATACCCTCAGCAAGGTGTGTTTTGTGGGGCACTGGCTCCCAGTTGATCTTGGCTACAGTTGTGCTGCAAAGCTTTTCAGAAACTTGAATGTGCTTATGTGTGTTAAGAATTTTTAAAATAGGGGTGTCATACTAACCAAACTACTAACTTTCTCTTACATACCCTTTTTTAAGAATGATGTTCTAGAATCACACCTTGCAAGATGAAGGACGGGGGTTATCTTTTGGTAGGAGGGCTAAGGTGAGTTCATACCATAGACAGAAGAGATGTTGAGCATAAAGTATGTTGAGTGGCTCTGCAGAGTTTAGATTTCATTTTCATCAAAGATGAAAGACTGATTTTCAGCCCTCATCAGGGTGTATCTCCCAGGATATGAGGAAGTGGTGGTGGTGTGCCAGAGGATTCATGAAGCTGCAAGATCAGCTTGCCACTGCATATTTTTCTAGAAATGGAAACAGTCCAAACCACAATATTTGTATTAAACCCAACAAATATAAATTATAGACGAGTGAAAAAAAATGTACATAAACTTTTAAAGGCAAAGCACGTGTTTTCAGAGGGATAGTTTAACCTGCTGTGATCTCCTCTAGCTATCTTATCAGGCCCGCTTAGTGAGGCACGAGGTAGAGAGTGAGAGGGTGGTGGATTTTTAATCAGAGGTGTGACATTACTAGATCTGTGTTTAGACCAAGGATGCTGAGGGCAGTTTATGTGTGGGGCAGATTAAAGAGACGAGAAAATGTAGGCAAAGGATGAAGAGGTCAAAACTGTAATGGTCAGTGTGGAAATGTGGAGACAAGGACAGATTCCAGCGACCTTTTGGGCATACTGTCTATGATATATAACTGTGTGTAAGAATTCTATGTAGGTACATAGATAAATTTGTTAACTGAAGGTACCTGAATTACTCCTAATTGCATAGTCTGACTTAACGGTTATAATTAATTTACTATATGGGCTTGTAACTGGGCTGGGAATGACATAATACCTAAGAAATCATTTTGAAGTGATGTAAGTGTAAGATTCTAAACTACCAACAGTTTCCATAATATTTCTCCTTTTTGCATTCCATTTAGTCATTTGTCTATACACACACATCTAAAGGCCATTCTGAGTGTTGATTTGCATAAAATAAATGTGCATGATTAGGAAAACATGTCCAGAAGGCAAGGTATTTAAACTGAAGAATAAGAATCAACACATAATTATATAGAAATGTATAATACAGAATGATGCAGGGATGATTTTTGTTGTTTTATACATTTGGGATTGCAGATTCAACTTTTTAGAAACTTTAGTCACAAGACAGCAGAACTAAGAGGTTGTGCATTTGGGGTTTGCTACTGCAGAAGGCAGGCATGGGTGTGGAGTCCAGTGTCTGAGGGCTTGTGTGTTATCTGAAATCCCTTGGTGGCTCTGCTCTGCTTTGTCAGACTTACGATTTTACATTTACTGGTCACTATGTGAAATGCTACAACTCGAACTTAACATTATCAAATATTTGCTGTAAAAATTACACACCTTGAAGACAGTCTATGAAGAAAACCCAAGGTGCAATTATTTAATTATCCTAATAATGTGTTTATAAGTGATGTTTCTTACAGCTACAAATATACGTTTTGTGTAGGAAATCAAATTAAACAAAAAAAGGACTGCAGGGGGATAAAAGTCATCCAAATCACCATTACTCAAGACCTTCTGGTGCATTTCAGTCTTTTCTCTATGTTCATAGGCTTCCCTGATCACTCAGATGGTAAAGCGTCTGCCTACAATGCGGGAGACCAGGGTTTGATCCCTAGATTGGGAAGATACCCTGAAGAAGGAAATGGCAACCTACTCCAGTACTCTTGCCTGGAAAATTCCATGGACAAATGGAAAATTCTATGTTCATGGGTTGTTTAGAGAAATATTTAAAAATTAAAATGGCATAACACCATTATGGCACCCTAAACAATATTTGTAGGCATTACTTTTAAAGTGACACAAATAGGCCAAGTGGTAAAATGAATTTTAAAATAAAATTGTGTTCTTTCCCTACTATTATGTAACTCTCACTACCACTGTGTATTTGATCTCTATTCATATTTTTATTTTAGAAATCTCTTATAAAGTATTTATTGAAATGATTCATGATGTTACTTCAAAGCTTGGTTGTGTTTTATGTTGTCTCAGATATTATATGTGAAAAATCACAGAGATAATTCGAAGATCTTGGCACTTGACAATACCTCCCTCCAGTTTTACGTTTGCTTCTGTCCAACACTCAGGCTATAAGTACCGGCAAGCACAATTCGCCTTAATCCAGTTAGTGTCTGAGAAGAGGAGGAACTGGGCTTCCATTCCTAAGAGGGCTAGTTTGTTTCTCAATTTTGCATATACATTCTAAAGTGTGAATATAGAGAATGTAGCAAGGTCTTCCCTCTGTTCTGTAGACCTTGAACCCCACCATGTCCTGCCAACTCTCAAGTCTGCCAAGATTTGCTTTAACTTTTGGCCTCCTAGGCATTGCTTTAGACATCATCACATGGTTCTGGAAAAGTGGCCCTGGACCCTGTTATTCTCTAAGCTTCCCTCCCTTTCCTGGACCTTGGCTCTGCTGTTCCTTATTGCCCTATTCTTTCTCTGACTATTTCTCATTGTATTTTCCCAGTTGTTCTCACTGCAGAGTGGGTGAAAACTGCCTAGTTCATTACTGAGGGTTCAGTTCAGTTCAGTCATTCAGTCGTGTCCAACTCTTTGCGACCCCATGGGCCACAATACGCCAGGCTTCCCTGTCCATCACCAACTCCTGGAGCTTAGTCAAACTCATGTCCATTGAGTCTGTGATGCCATCTAACCATCTCATCCTCTGTCATCCCCTTCTCCTCCACCTTCAATCATTCCCAGCATCAGAGTCTTTTCACATGAGTCAGTTCTTTGCATCAGGTAGCCAAAGTATTGGAGTTTCAGCTTCAGCATCAGTCCTTCCAATGAATATTCAGGGTCGATTTCCTTTAGGATAGACTGGTTGGATCTCCTTGCAGTCCAAGGGACTCTCAAGAGTCAATACCACAGTTCAAAAGCATTAGTTCTTTGGTGCTCAGCTTTCTTTCATTTCATTTCTTTCATTACAGGTAGCAGAACTGAAATTCTAAATTAAAACTTGTTTGTAATGCATCTTTATAATTGATCAGATTTATTATGGTAGAAATTGTACCCCTATTAAACCTCTTTATGGTTCTGGGACATAGAGGTACAAAATTTTTTCAGCTTTATAGACTGGGGATTATGGGCACTTTCACTAAAGGACACTTTCTTGTAAATGTTGCCTTTCAAGTCTACCCCTGAAGATATTCCTCAAAGGCTTAGTTCTCTTAGAGCTCCTGATTCATCCCTGACATGCTTTTAAAGGAAGAGAAATGGTCTTGTCATGGAGAGATACTAGTGAAAATCTCTGCTCACTTATTGATTTATCAGGATTAGGTAGAGTTTTACTCCTTAGAGAAGAAGAAACTAATTTGAAACTTCTAATTCTCATGCTTTTTATTTCAGTGATTTCCTTATTTTCATTCCACATCAGCTACAAACTGTTTTAGCAAAAGAGCCCTCAAAGTAAAAACCAAAACCATTTTAAAAAATAAAAGCTTGCATGTGCACATTTATGTGTGTATAAACACACACACACACACACACACACACACATACACACACCTGTTACACTTATCTCTCTTTGTTGAATTTTTTTTTTTGGATATCATAAGATATCATATGATATGCTTGTTAAGTTTCCAAGAGAAAAAACTAGAAGTTATAGCAAAAGCCTCAGAGTCACAACTTGCAGAGAGCCAAACAAGTGACTGAAACTAATGTGAAATTAAGTAAGAAACTGTTTAAAATCCAGCAGGGTAGTGGGAGAGGCCTGGACTTGGGGCTGACTCCAGACTCAAGAGTCAGGTGGTAGAAGAATGGGCTGACCAGTGTCCCCTGCAGGTGGGAGTGGGCGGGGTGGGCGGGTGACACGGTTGCTGCCATGGTTAAGGAGTGCCACCTGTGAGATGATTCCCAGCATGGGGAATTTATTCTGGAATCACTGGGGGCAAATTGTCAATAAAGATTCCTGTCTTGGGGTAAAAGAGGTATTTCTAAGCAAGGAAAAAATATGTTTTATTTTATGGAGAGAAGGCAAGTAGTCAGGTTGAGCTCCAGGTGTTTTGAAACTTTAGAATCATAAAACAGATTTTTATTCTACTGCATCTGTCTTCAGAAGCTAACACATATAATGTGGTATATGAAGGGGTTCAGACTAAGCAAATTAAACCAAGGCTGCTCACTGATTGATTAAACTCAAATTGATAACATTTACAATTAAAATCACTGGTCCAGAAACATTCATTGATTCATTGTTTTCCTTAAGATGTTTTATTGACATTTGAAATAACCTCTAATATGCTGGCTAGCTCTTAGACAGATTTCACTTGAGAAGTCATTTTGAACTTTGAATTGCAATGTAATAAGGGTCCCCTGTGTGGCAAAATATCAAAACCAGCTCAATGAATTGTCACAGTGAACCCATGCAGGTAACTGCCACCCAAGATGACTCTTCTCCCCCGTTTTGTGTACTGGAAAACCACAGCATAATGTCAAGCATCAGAGTTTAATTTTGCCCTTCTCTGGGACTCTGTATAGATGGAATCACACAGGAACACTGTGTGTATTCTTTTGTTTGCTTTTGTTCACTTTTATTTTTGTGAGAGTCACCAAAGTTCTTGCCTGTTACTGCAGTTTATTCATTTTTATCAGGTGGATGTAACATGATTTGTTACTCTTGTTGATAGAGGTTTCTTAAGTTCTTTCTAGTTTTTAGTCTCTTGTGAAGAACACTGCCATGAATATTCTAACTGCACACGTCTTTAGATGCACATATTTATGTATTTCTATCACATGGATATACAGAGGAAGGGACTAGCCAGGCCCTTGGATGACATGTCTTTAATTTTTCCAGATGAAGCCAAAACCTGTTCAAAATGATTATACCAATTAACATTCTCACCAGCAGTGTCTGAAAAATTCTTCTTGTTCTGCATAATCACCCACACTTTGTATTTTAGTCTTTTAAATTTACCATTCTGGTGGGTGGGGAATGATATTTCCTTGTGTTTTTAATTAGTGGTTTCCTGATTACCAATAAAGTTGAGGACATTTTCATTTCTTAACTTTCCACTTGAATATCATCTTCTCTTGCAAAGTGTTTATTCATGTCTCTTGCCTGCTTTTATCTGTGTGTGTATGTGTGTGTGGTTTTGTTCTTTTCCTTGTTAGGATTTGTATGAATTTTTCTATTTTTTATTTTATGAGCCCTTTGTAAAATGTTTTTGCGAGTATCTTCTTTGACCTTGGCTGGTCTTTCTACTCTTTTCATGTTCTTTCTCTTTTTCATAAACTCTTACTTGAAGTAGAATATACTTGTAACTTAGCTGGTAAAGAATCCACCTGCAATGTGGGAGACCTGGATTTGATCCCTGGGTTGGGAAGATCCCCTGGAGAAGGGAAAGGCTACCCACTCCAGTATTCTGGCCTGGAGAATGCATGGACTGTATAGTCTATGGCATCGCAGAGTCGGACTTGACTGAGCAACTTTCATATTTTACATGCTTACAGATGGGTTCCCAGGTGGCACTAGTGGTAAAGAACCTGCCTGCCAGTGCAGATGTGAGAGACAAGGGTTCGATGATCCCTGGGTCAAGAAGATCCTCTAGAGGACAGCATGGCAATCCACTCCAGTATTCTTGCCTGGAGAATCCCATGGACATAGGTGCCTGGCAGGCTACAGTCCATAGGGTTGCAAAGAGTTGGACACGACTGAAGTTACTTAGCATGCACTTACAGATAAATTATATTTTTAGATGAACAGAAATTCTTAATTGCCTGATTTTGTAATTCTTTTCTTCTATGTTTAGTGCTTATTGTGTTATCTTTAGAAAAATCTTTCCCTTCCTCAGGTTCATGAAGATACTTTTCAATATATTTTCATTTAGAGGCTTTTTGTTGTTACTTTACCTTCACATGAAACTCTATACTGATGATTATTTTGTTTTTCAAGGCTAATTAAAGGATTGTTAGTATAATGATTGCGTGATTGGTGAACTTTGTTGCTTTAGGCATTGTATTATCCATTTTGTCTGCCCCCATAGAGACATATCAGTTATTTAGTGTGTGCATGATATGGAGAAAATGTCAGGGCTATGACACTTTTATTATGACACATGAACCTATCTACAAAACAAAAACAGACTCACAGACATAGAGAAGAGACTTGTGGTTGCCAAGTGGGGCGGGGGATGGATTGAGAGTTTGGGGTTAGCAGGTACAAAGTAGTAAAAAACAAATAAAGCAGTGATTACAAAATATAGCCTACAGGTTAAAATCTGCCCACTGCCTATATTTATAAATAAAGTTTTATTAAAATACAAACACAGATAAATGCCAATAAGATGCAGCATTTACAGACCAGTAATAAAGGATTTCTGAAAAGCACTGGGCCCTCTCTATGCTGACTCTTACCCAAATACATATAGTTGCCTCTGTTTCTGGTTATGACACCATTTTAGTAACCTTATCGTCCTCTTCCTATATTGATCAACTTTACCCATTTCTGTGACTTCCTATTATGATAGGTATGAACTCAGCTCATTCACAGCTCTCCTCACCTCCCCTCTTAACCTCTGTTCCCACTTCTTCCACTGCTCACTTTTACACCTTCAAAAGTACAAAATAGGTAAAAGGAGTCGACAGATGGTGGCAGATGGAGATTAAACTTCTAGTGGTGAGCCTGCTGGAGTGTGTACAGAAGTGGAAATGTAATGTTGTATACATCAAACTTATATAACATTATAAAGCAATTTTGTGATATCACTTACATGTGGAATCTAAAATACGGCACAAGTGAAAATATCTAAGAAACAGGAACAGTCTTACGGACATAAAGAAAAAACTTATGGTTGCCAAGGAGGAGTGGTTTGAAACTATTATATATAGAGTGGATGAACAACAAGATCCTACTGTGTAGAACAGGAAACTGTATTCAATATCCTGTAATAAAACATAATGGAAAAGTATGGTACAGAATTCATGTGTGTATAACTGGATCACTTTACAGTAGAAACTAACACAGCATTTAAAATCAACTATACAGGGAGGGAGGAGGGAGGGGGGTTCTGGAGGGGGAGCATATGTAAACCCATGGTGATATCATGTCATTGTATTGCAAAACTAATAAAAATAAATAAATAAATAAAACAATAGAAAGGATTAGTATTATGAGTAAAGAGCAAATGACCAAGCAGATATGAAAGTAAACTGAACTTGGGAGAAAAAAAAATCAAAAATAAAGCTGAATAAGTTTAAAGCAGGTTAGTCATAGTTAAAGAGGGAATTAAAAAAAATCAACTATACTTAAAGGAAAACCAGTGTTAATCAATTAAAAAAATTATAGTAATCTTAATTATATCTACAAACTAACTTGTTGAAAAAAAAAATTCCTGTCATTTCTGTTGCCTGGAAACCTGGAATTCAGCTTTCCTTCTCTGTAATCACTCCTGTTCTGCCCCTACTTCTCTTGAAGTCCCTCCATGTCCACATGGTAACATTTACACTCTATTCTATGCGTGTGTGTAAGTGTGAAAGTCAATCAGTCATGTGCGACTCTTTGCGACCCCATGGACTATACAGTCCATGGAATTCTCCAGGCCAGAATACTGGAGTGGATAGCCTTTCCCTTCTCCAGGGGATCTTCCCAACCCAGGGATCGAACCTGAGCCACAGTCATATCAGTAATATTTAATTTCTTTGTAACTTGACAGTAGCTTGATTTGACTTGGGAAAAACAAAGAAACAGCCCTCATGATTTTGTGACAGTGTAAGCACTGTTCTCTGCAAAGCCATTTTTCTAAGCCCCTATTTTCTTTGCTGTGGGTTCAGTGCTGTGTTTCTGTGTCATTCGCTGGGGTTGTGTGTGCCTTGTGTCAGCTGATTTGGGGTCAAGCTCAGATGGTCTCCCTTTTTACCTTCTTCACCAAATCTTATTGTACCTTGTTATCCCAATGTCTTTGGTCATGCTTTCCATCCAGTAGGTCCTCCTTTCACTGTTGCTGTCTTTTGTACACTGGGCCCTCTTTCTCTGGGAGTACTGGTTGGAGGGTTGTCCTTTCCTTCTTTACTTTTGTAGTTCATTTGTTTCAAACTAAGCAATGTTATTTCTTCTAAGGTTATTTTCCTCCCCTTCTTTTAATTTTGCTTATTTATTTACTTTGCCTTTCAATTTTTTTTTTTTTACTATGTATTTGTCAAGACTTTCTAAAGTGCCTCTGACTCTTAGTATCTCTTCTTTTTTTTATATTAGGGGAGAGAAACATTAGTAGAAGTGCTGTATCAGAGGGGGCCTGTTACATTTTTGAGGACCCAAAATGCTCAAGGACTGAATGCTCCAAACAAAGGCATCTCTTTTCACATGAGCTGCTTTGTTTGCTAATTCATGGCTGTCCAATAGAAATGTAATGTCAGCCCCAGATGTGATTTTACATTTTCCAGTGGTCACATTTAAGAAGTAAATGGTGCAGGGAACATTGATTTTAGTAAGATACCTCACTTCACCTAGTCTTCCTAAATTATTAAGGATGTAACAAGTAGCAGACATTAAAAAATGTTAATAAGATAGATTATGCGTTGAGGGCAGGGCACAGCTAAGCCTTGGGAATCCCATGAACGTTAGGCTCATAGCACCAGGACTTAGGAGCCAGGTTTTGGAGTGGCTGCCATGTTCTGTACAGCACCCACTGATCAGATCAGTTTGTTTGAGTTTTGACTCTATGGAGTGAGGGGAAACATGGTAGTTTGTTATTGTCAGGAGGGAGCTGACAAAGCTTTCTCTGAATTCACCTATGACAGCCCCACTCCGTACTCCCTGCCCTCCTTCCGACTCAGGACACTTCTGAACTCTGTGGGCTTCTACATGGCAGAGCTGCTCCCTCTACCCAGCAGCCCCCTACTCAAAGTTGAGCACAAGTCTTCCTTTGTTGGCGTTTGCTGTCACCAAGCCTCTGTGTGTGTGCTCTTTTCTTGTGATGTATTGAAATATCTTGTCTTTTTATGGCCTTGTTCCCATTCTCTTTCTTTGGGGAAGTTTATACGTGTTAACTGAAAAAAAAAATTGTGCAACCTGAAAGTTGAGAATTATGCTTTATTTGGTGGACAGAATGGAGGACTTGAGTCCAGAAGACAGGATTTCAGCTCTAAGGGACTTGTCCAAAGAGGTAAGGGAGAAGTCATCCACTGCAGTACTCTTGCCTGGAGAATCCTGTGGACAGAGGAGACTGATGGGCTCCAGTCCATGGGGTCACAAAGAGTTGGACGCAACTGAAGTGACTGAGCACAGCACAGCAAGGGAGGAGCCAAGGTTTATAGGAGTTTTGCAACAAAGACCAGGTAGTCAGTACATCCGAAGATTACTGTTAACTAAAGAAAACCAGATATCTCAAGTTAAGGAATTTAGCACTTTTCTGTGTATGGGAAAATGTAAGAATCTGGTCTCACTGAAGTCATTCCCTTCATAGGCACCTCAGCTCTCTGGGGCCAGGATCCTGGGCTTTCTCCTCCAAAGTCCCTTCAGGGTACACCACGGCGGGGGGGGGGGCTGCAGTCACTGACTGCTTGATAGCAGGCATCCTGTTTCCATCCTAAATTCCTCATGGCTCACCATCAGGGATGGCTATAATGAGGGGGCTTGATAGCTGTCACATCTTTGTTTACTGATACAGCAGGCAACACTTTTTTCATTGGCATACCATTTCTCCCCTTTATTTAAATTTCAGTAGTCTTGAGGGCAGAGGGGAAATTAGATGGGTATAAGATGACATCTTAAGTTAGAACCTTACAGAATACTCTAATCACCAACTAAGCCAATGGGCGAAAATATGTTATTTTGTATTTTTAATTCATTATTTGATTCACAGAGCCATGTCTACATTTCTGCGATATCATTTTGATATTTGTGTTCCTTGAAACTGATTGAGCAGTGAACACCTGGGCAATCAAGAACTGAGAGAATGAGCATTTTAATATACATCTTACATTTATGATTATTTAAATGAATGTTTTCTTTATTGTGGCCCCTGTGGAAGGAGAGGCTGTTACTCTAAGAAACCTATTAAAATATCAGATACTTGTGGACTCTTGTTAGGATTAAAGTCCAATTATTTTGAATCTTTTGGTAGAGATAGTCTTTTCAGAATGAGCTTATTTATTGCAACTGGCAGGCATACCTCAAGGCAGGGTCTCATGATGGATGTTGATGGCTCACAAACAAGATGGAGATGTATTTTCTGTTTTTATTTTTGTTTGGGTGCTTATAACCTGACACTGAAGAAAAATAAAATTTCCCCAAAGTGTCTTAAGCAGCTTAAAACAGTTCTCTACTGACTATTTTCAAAAGCAGCCTTTGTGAGGTAGTGAACTTTTTGGTATGTTAACTTGAAAAATCTTGACTTTATACTTATGGCTTATATAGTAAATGAAACATTTTATGGGTCTTAAAAATCAATTGGTCAAAAGCTTTAAAACACTTAAGAGAAAGCATTAAAGAAACTTCTTCACAAGGTTTTTTTGTTTGTTTGTTTTAAATAAAACCAAGAATGTTACTTTTTTAACATTTATTTTTGCATTAAATGTTGTGGTTACTCATCAAATTGTGAATGAATCATTTAGGATGATATTTTATATTTTCCTGAAATACCTGGAGATTGAGGATCAACAAAATTCCTTGATGGAAACTAAAGATAAGAGACATGTTGATAAAAACAGACAAAGCCTAGAGAATCACAATATTTTCAAACATTCAAGTGCTTCTGGCTAGTCTTCAGGGGCACATCCTATAGACAATTGGAGGTCAGGAGAAACTTTTTATTCTTCAGCTAGGTAAAATGCATGCAGCATAGATATTTAAACATAGGGGAATCTCTCTCAATCTGGTTTGTCCTTTGTATTCATGGTCTTGTGTTTTACAGTCCCAGAGTGAATGGAAACTGCACCAGAGGCTTTTCTCTGAAAGGAGTGGTCTGTACTGACATCTGGTCTCAGGAATGAGAAGCATTGAAGGCATCTCTCTTTACCAGGAGCTGGACTGGCACTCAGCTGCAGGAAGGTCCCCCTTACCTCCTTTTTTCCCTTCCTTTGGAGGGCATCAGGCCAGTTGGACCCCATCTCCTGTTCCATGTGTGGAACAATTAATGTGATGGCTATGGACCAGGACACTCCTTTGTCAATAACCATTGAGCAGGCATTAAAGCAACAATGTGCAGATGGCACCTTCATTGTTGATGACAGGAGAAATTATAGGCAGTGGATTAAATTAAAAACTGAAAGGGAATGGATACTCATGACAGGAAATGTGTTTCCTTTCCAGTGGTGGTTTGCATCTGTGCAGGGAGCAGCTGGTCATTGATGTGTTATCACAAACCAGCTTTCTAACGATTCCTGCAATTTTTTTTTAAAAAATATCAATTTAAAAGCACACAGCATTAGAGAGAAATACTTTTAAGGGTTTGAAACTTGTCTTAGGTAGAGGAAAGGAATAGCAAGATGGAATACATGGTATGGATTTGTCTCGGTTGGAAAGATTGCACCTGTTTCAGAAATGCTGCTCTTTTGGAGGAAAATGAGACTCCTGAGTTTATCATCATGTCTGTAAGGAATCTGGAAAGGGTGGTAGATGTAACCTGATTCAGGGCCTGTCTCCCCTGCTAATAGATAGTTTTTTAGGTGTGAATCAACACATGTGGTCATATGAACAGAGTGCTATATTATTAGGACCACTCTTGTCTAAGCAGAGAAGATTGAGGACTTGAACCCAGGCATTTATCATATTATTTTTGTTTGGGGATATTTTTGCTTGTTTTTTTTTTAAATTTTGAACATATTATACAGTATTCAAGATACTCAAATAGTTGATGACCAGTGAGATTTTATTATAATGATTTGAATTATTTTGGGGGATATTTGATATGTATTATTTCATTCCACTTACTTTTGTTTCTGATGCTCAGATTATCAAGGTGACTCCTGTGTCCTTCTGGTAAGCTCTCTCTGATCCTTGATAGTTGCTCTGTTTTCTAGAACAAAATAAAATGAGGTGTTCAAGGCTGTCGTGTACTGATCACTCCAGACTTGAATCTGCTTTTATGAAGAAACCTTTTAGTGGAAAACTATTCGGAAACCATGGATTGACACGTAGGCATTAGAATAAATTCTGACTTGAGTCTAGAAAATATTTCAGGAAGAGATAATTGACCAAATGGAAAGTAAAAATATAAAGAAATGATCTTTTTTGAAAAAGCTTCTAGAGTTCAAGGAAAGCATGAAAAACTTAATGTAAAAGACTCAGTGAACACTTCAATTTCAGTGCACCAGGGATAGGAAAACAAAACCCTTAAATTCATCCAGGAAAGAGGGAAAATCATTTGCCAAAAGTAATTGCCAAAATGACATCTGTGGTCTTATCAGAAAAATCTGGGATTTGAAAAGACATGGTCTATAATATCATAGCTCAGGTGAGAAATTATTATCCCCAAATCTCTACAGAGCCAAGTAGAAAAACAGAATTTTCAGATATGCATAGATCCAGATTTTACCACCCACATATTATCTGAAAGCATTGCTAGATAATATATTCCAGTTATGAAAAAAAGCAAACCCGAAACAAAGTAAGTGGGATATAAGAAACACTTGTCAAAGATCAGAAGAAATCTCCATCAAGCCTAATTGTCAACCATTCATCCCTGAAATGTTGATAGTAGTCTGTAACCCACATATACATATCTTTCTTTCTATAAATATTGTTTTTATTGTTGTTGTTCAGTCACTCGGTCCTGTCCAACTCTTTGCAACCCTATGGACTGCAGTATGCCAGGCTTCCCTGTCCTTCATCATCTCCTGGAGTTTGCTCAAACTCATGTCCATTCAGTTGGTGATGCCTTCCAACTATCTCATCCTCTTTTGTCCCCTCCTCCTTCTGCCTTCAGTCTTTTCCAGCATCAGGTGGCCAGAGTATTGGAGCTTCATCTTCAGTATCTGTCCTTCCAATGAATATTCAGGATTGATTTCCTTTAGGATAGACTGGTTCGATCTCCTTTTAGTCTAAGGGACTCTCAAAAGTCTTCACCAGCACCAGTTTGTAGGCATCAATCCTTCAGCTCTCAGCCTTTTTTTACTGTCCAGCTCTCACATGTGTACATGACTACTGGAAAAACCATAGCTTTGACTAGTCAGACCTTTGTAGGCAAATAATGTCTCTGCTCTTTAATGTCTCTGTATGTATATGTATGTGCATGTGTGTATGTAAATGTAAGTGAAAATATGTGTTTTCAAAAATTTTAAATAACCACTATGCAAGTGGAAAGAGATTCTGAAATGTTCAAATCTTGAAAATAAAACAAAAAAATTTGAACATTCCAATAATACTTAGAAATGATTTTAAGAAGCACAACAAAATACTGTGGGGAAATGGCAACACATGATGACAGAAACAAGGCCAGTCTCATCCATAATCACTCACTTGTGAAATGGGTCAGTCCAGTTCAGTTGCTCAGTCATGTCCAACTCTTTGAGACCCCATGAACTGCAGCATGCCAGGCCTCCTTGTCCATCACCAACTCCCGGAGTTTACTCAAACTCGTGTCCGTTGAGTCGGTGATGCCATCTAACCATTTCATCCTCTGTCGTCCCCTTCTCCTCCTGCCTTCAATCTTTCCCAACATCAGGGTCTTTTCCAGTGAGTCAGTTCTTTGCATCAGGTGGCCAAAGTATTGGAGTTTCAGCTTCAGCATCAGTCCTTCCAATGAACATCCAGGACTGATTTCCTTTAGGGTAGACTGTTTGGATCCCCTTGCTGTCCAACGGACCACCAAGAGTATTCCTCAACACCATAGTTGAAAAGCATCAATTCTTTGGCACTCAGCTTTCTCTATAATCCAACTCTTAAATGCATACATGACTACTGGAATAAACCATAGCTTTGACTAGACAGACCTCTGCTGACAAATTAATGTTTCTGCTTTTTAATATGCTGTCTAGATTGGTCATAACTTTCCTTTAAAGAAGCAAGTGTCTTTTAATTTCATGGCTGTAGTCACCATCTGCAGTGATTTTGGAGCCCCTTAAAATAAAGTCTCTCACTGTTTCCATTGTTTTCCCATCTATTTGCCATAAAGTGATAGGACTGGATGCTATGATTTATTTTCTGAATGTTGAGTTTTAAGCCAACTTTTTCACTCTGCTCTTTCACTTTCAGCAAGAGACTCTTTAGTTCCTCTTCGCTTCCTGCCGTAATGGTGATGTCTTCTGCATATCTGAGGTTATTGATATTTCTCCTGGCAATCTTAATTCCAGCTTGTGCTTCTTCCAGCCCAGTGTTTCTCATGATATATTCTGCATATAAGTTAAATAAGCATGGTGACAATATACTCCTTTCCCAATTTGGAACCAGTCTCTTGTTGTATGTCCAGTTCTAACTGTTGCTTCTTGACCTGCATACAGATTTCTCAGGAAGCAGGTCAGGTAGTCTGGGATTCCCATCTCTTTAAGAATTTTTCACAGTTGGTTGTGATCCACACAGTCAAAGACTTTGGCAAAGTAAATAAGGCAAAAGTCGATGTTTTTTTTTAAACTGTCACTTTTTCGATGACCCACAGATGCTGGCAATTTGATCTCTGGTTCTTCTGCCTTTTCTAAATCCAGCTTGAACATCTAGAAGTTCATGGTTCACATACTTTTGAAACCTGGCTTGGAGAATTATGAGAATTACTTGGTAGCGTGTGAGATGAGTACAATTGTGTGGTAGTTTGAGCATTCTTTGGCATTGCCTTTCCTTGGAATTGGAATGAAAACTGACCTTTTCCAGTCCTGTGGCCACTGCTGAGTTTCCCAAATTTGCTGGCATATTGAGCACAGCACTTTTACAGCATCATCTTTTAGGATTTGAAATAGCTCAGCTGGAATTCCATCTTTGCATGAAACATTCCCTTGATAGCTCTCATTTTCTTGATGAGATCTCTAGTCTTTCCTATTCTATTGTTTTCCTCTATCTTTGCATTGATCACTAAGGACAGCTTTCTTATCTCTCCTTGCTATTCTTTGGAACTCTGCATTCTAATGGATATATCTTTCCTTTTTTTCTCTTTTGCCTTTGGCTTCTCTTCTTTTCACAGCTATTTGAAAAGCCTCCTCAATCAACCACTTTGCCTTTTTGCATTTCTTTTTCTTGGGGATGTTCTTGATCCCTGCCTCCTGTACAATGTCAGGAACCTCCATCCATAGTTCTTCAGGCACTTTATCAGATCTAATCCCTTGAATCTATTTGTCACTTCCACTGTATAATCATGAGGGATTTAAGTCATACCTAAAGAGATCCAACCAGTCCATCCTAAAGGAAATCAGTGTAAATATTCATTGGAAGGACTGATGCTGAAGCTGAAACTCCAGTACTTTGACCTTTGAAGAAGTGACTCATTGGAAAAGTCCCTGATGCGGGGAATGATTGAAGGCATAAGGAGAAGGGGACGACAGTGGATGAGATGGTTGGACGGCATCACTGACTCAATGGACATGAGTTTGAGTAAACTCCAGGAGTTGGTGATGGACAATGAGGCCTCGCTTGCTGCAGTCCATATGGTCACAAAGAGTGGGACACAATTGAGTGACTGAACTAACTGATCTGGAATTCCATCACCTCTACTAGCTTTGTTCCTAGTGATGCTTCCTAAGGCCCACTTGACTTCACATTCCAGGATGTCTGGCTCTGGGTGAGTGATCACACCATCATGGTTATCTGGATCATGAAGATCTTTTTTGTATAGTTCTATTGTGTATTCTTGCCACCTCTTCTTAATATCTTCTGCTTCTGTTAGATCCATACCATTTCTGTCCTTTATTGTGCCCATCTTTGGGCATAATTTTGCCTTTTTGCATTTCTTTTAGCTGGGAAAGTGGTAGATACACCTATTTAAAAACATTGCCCCAGGTTCACTTTAAAAAGTTCCAGCAGCATGCCACATTCATGAGAAAGACTTTAAATACTTGGAAAGGCAAAAATAGCTAGACAGACAAATGTAGAAATGGTAGACTGGGAATAACTCTAGCAGGAGATGTTAAGGGTAACACAGCATTGGATCTTGCCCTAACAGAGGATCACTGGGATGCTTAATTCTGTGTGTCTACTTGCCTGGGCTGAGGGTTGCCTGGATAGCTGATAAATGGCTAAATCCAGCTGTGTCTCTGAGGGACTTTCTGGAAGAGATTCTGTTCAGTTCAGTTCAGTTCTGTAGCTCAGTCATGTCCGACTCTTTGCGACCCCATGGACTGCAGCACCCAGGCCTCCCTATCCATCACCAACTTCCAGAGTTTACTCAAACTCATGTCCATTGAGTCAGTGATGCCATCCAACCATCTCATCCACTGTCATCCCCTTCTCCTCTCACCTTCAATCTTTCCCAGCCTCAGGGTCTTTTCAAATGAGTCAGCTCTTTGCATCAGGTGGCCAAAGTATTGGAGTTTCAGCTTCAACATCAGTCCTTCCAATGAGCATTCAGGATTGATTTCCTCTTTAGGATGGACTGGTTGGATTTCCTTACTGTCCATGGGACTCTCAAAAATATTCTCCAATACAACAGTTCAAAAGCATCAATTCTTCAGCACTAAGCTTTCTTTATAATCCAACTCTCACATCCATACATGACTACTGGAAAAACCACAGCCTTGACTACGGACCTTTGTTGGCAAAGTAATTTCTCTGCTTTTTAATGTGCTTGGTCATAACTTTTCTTCCAAGGAGTAAGCGTCTTTTAATTTCATGGCTGTAGTCACCATCTGCAGTGATTTTGGAGCTCTGAAAAAGAAAGTCTGCCACTATTTCCACTGTTTCTCCATCTATTTGCCATGAAGTGATGGGATTGGATGCCATGATCTTAGTTTTCTGAATGTTGAGCTTTAAGTCAACTTTTTCACTCTCCTCTTTCACTTTCATCAAGAGGCTCTTTAATTCTTCTTCACTTTCTGCCATAAGGGTGGTGTCATCTGCATGTCTGAAGTTATCTCCCAGCAATCTTGATTCCAGTGTGTGCTTCATCTGTTTCTCATGATATACTCTGCATATAACTTAAATAAGCATGGTGACAATATATAGCCTTGAGGTACTCTTTTTTTCTATTTGGAACCAGTCTGTTGTTCCATGTCCAGTGGGTATGGCAGAAGTCCTCTTGGAGGAGGTTGCCATTAACCCCACCATAGAGCTGCCAGAACTTACACAGGACTGGGAAATAGACTCTTGGAGGGCACAACAAAACCTTGTGCACCAGGACCCAGGAGAAAGGAACAGTGACCCCACAGGAGACTGTCCCAGACTTGCCTGTGTGTGTCCAGGAGTCTCCGGTGAAGGCGTGGGTCGGTGCTGGCCTCCTGCAGGGTGGGGGGCATAGATTGTAGCAGTACACACATGGGATCTTTTGAGGGAGGTCACCATTGTCTTCATTACTTCCACCATAGTTTGGCCCCAGGTAAAAGGCAGGGAGGGAACACAGCTCCACCCATCAACAGAAAATTGGATTAAAGATTTACTGAGCATGGCCCTGCCCATCAGAACAAGACCCAGTGTCCCCCTCAGTCAGTCTATCCCATCAGAAAGCTTTCATAAGCCTCTTACCCTTCTCCATCAGAGGGCAGACAGACTGAAAACCACAGTCACAGAAAACTAACTAATCTAATCACATGGACCACATCCTTGTCTAACTCAGTGAAACTATGAGGCGTGCCATGTAGGGCCACCCAAGACAGATGGGTCTTGGTGGAGAGTTCTGACAAAACATGGTCCATTGGAGAAGGGAATGAATGGCAAACCACTTCAGTATTCCTGCCTTGGAACCCCATGAACAGTATGAAAAGGCAAAAAGATAGAACACTGAAAGATGAACTCCCCAGGTTGGTAGGTGCCCAATATGCTACTGGAGATCAGTGGAGAAATAACTCCAGAAAGAATGAAGAGACTGAGTCAAAGCAAAAACAGCATCCAGTTGTGGATATGACTGGTGATGAAAGCAAGTTCTGATGCTGTAAAGAGCAATATTGCATAGGAACCTGGAATGTTAGGTCCATGAATCAAGGCAAATTGGAAGTGGTCAAACGAGATGGCAAGAGTGAATGTCGACACTTTAGGAATCAGGGAACTAAAATGGACTGGAGTGGGTGAATTTAACTGAGATGACCATTATATCTACTACTGTGGGCAAGAATCCCTTAGAAGAAATAAGCCTCTTATCCATTGTAGTCAACAAAAGATTCCAAAAGGCAGTACTTGGATGCAGCCTCAAAAAGGACAAAATGATCTGTTCATTTCCAACCATTCAATATCATGACAATCCAAGTCTATGCCCCAACCAGTAACACTGAAGAAGCTGAAGTTGAACAGTTCTATGAAGACCTACAAGATCTTCTAGAACTAACACCAGAAACAGATGTCCTTTTCACTATAGGAGACTGGAATGCAAACGTAGGAAGTCAAGAAATGCCTGGAGTAACAGGCAAATTTGGCCTTGGAGTACAGAGTGAAGCAGGGCAAAGGCAAATAGAGTTCTGCCAAGAGAACGCACTGGTCATAGCAGACACCCTCTTCCAACAACACAGGAGAAGACTGCACATGGACGTCACCAGATGGTCAACACTGAAATCAGATTGCTTATATTCTTTGCAGCCAAAGATGGAGCAACTCTATACAGTCAGCAAAAACAAGACCTGGAGCTGACTGTGGCTCAGATTATGGAAGAGATTAGCATATGAATTGATTGAGTAAAGAAGATCACCTTTATCCAAGCAGGTGGGCCTCATGAAACTCATTTAGGTCCTGATAGAAAAAGGCAGAGCCAGGGCTGATTTGCTCATCTTCTCCTGCCCTCTCACATCAGAGCTCATGGTTCATGGGCCTTCCAGATTCACAGTCCTGGGGGATACTAACGCCTTTGGACATGGACCGAGTCACACCACCAGCTCTCCTGGCTTTCCAGATGGTGGGTTATAGGACTATGCTGCCAGTTCTGTGTGAGCCAAGTCTTACAAAAATATCTGAGCCAACCCTTATTAAAATTTTCTTTTTGAAATTCCCTGGTGGTCCAGTGGTTAAAATTCGACACTTTCATGGCCATGGCTGGGCTTTAATTCCTGGTCAGGGAACTAAGATCCTATGAGCCATGTGGCACCCCTCCCGCCCCATTTTCTTTTTCTTCTTACACATACACACACACACACACACACATGTGTATATACATATATGTATATGTGTATATATATATATGCATACTATTTGTTCCTTTTTTCTAGAGAATGCTGACAATGCAAAGTCATGCAAAGCCATCTGCAGCTCACTTGGGAGGGAGGGTGGCTTCATGGAGGCATGAAAGTATTAAATCAGAGTCCAGGGGGAGGATGGAGCATACCCATCAAGAAGTGATGGGGAGAGCTGGGCATCCTGAGGGGCACTGTGGGCCTCAGACTCTGAGTTCCCCATGGGTTATAAGATCCAGTACCAGTGCCTGGCTCTGTGTTGAGTGTGATACCAAGTATAGTACTTGTAGCAGCCCTGTCAGATGTACTACTATTCATCTTATTCTGTTGATTGTATACCAACATTGGTACAGTTCATAGGAGCTATATTAATGGGGCCACTAGGTCCTGAGGGTATAGATGGTTTACAGACTGTCAGGAGCTCATCAGACACACGCATCAGGATCATGTGGTCAGTAGACTGCAGGAGCCCCATGCTTCCCTAAGCCCAGACAGGAACCCAAGTAGTAGTAGGAGACGAGGGAGGCATATGGTCCAGGCAGTTTCCCTGCCTGCAGAGAACAGCCTGAGATGTCTCAAAGCCTAGTCCAAAGGATACTTTCAATAAAGAGATTCCCCAATCCCTGTCAATCAGAATTAATCTTTTTTTACTCCTGTGACATCAAAACACTTTTACTGATTGACAGGCTGATACTAGGAAGCTTGAGAGAGAAACACAAGATTTGAGATCATAACAACAATTTCAAACTGGATCCAACCCTCCATAATTGTGTGAGCTTGGGAACCCTGCCGCTCCTCTGATTCTGCCCCTTAAAATATAATGCTGCTTACTGTGATAACATCATAGTGCCATTGTGGGTGATGATACTTTTTTTAAAAATGTGTTTTGTTAATACGGTTCTTGCACATAGGTAAAGTGCTTATTTATAGTCCTGCCTCAGTTTACATTTCCTGGAAGCATCTGATTTCAACTCTGGATATTTCTTTGAGATTTGCATTGTCTCTAAATTTGCATTGTATCTCTAAATAAAATGCTTATAGTAACTACCACTTTTTGGTTTAGAGTTATGGTCAATATCTAAGGACTTTCCAGTACTAAAGGTGAGGAATCACTTGTCTCTTCACCCCCTGCCTCCAGATAATACACTTCTTTTTTTCTTCTCTTATCTTCCCAGTGAAATTATATCATAATTTTTGGTTAAATTAATATGCAATGAATGTATTAAAATCATTATGAAATCTCAGTTTGCATGAGCCAATCATTGTGGCTATGATTACATTTATTTTCTAGTATAACTATTTATTTTTCCTCAGAGTTAACACTATTTATTGTCTTTCCGTAGTTGTTGAATTTTTCATGTAACCATCATTGTTTCCTCCCCAAACCTTCCAGAAGAAATACATATCGCTGTCCTTATGTTCAGAAACATGTGGTTTTGTATGGTCCATGTTTTTAGAAGTGTGTACTCAGAAACATTTGTCTTGCTGCTTGTAATTAAATTGGCAACTGTTGAACTGGATTTTCCTTCAATGTCAGGTTCTGTCAACAAATCTCTGACACTGACTGAGTGACCTACAATTCAATTCAATTCTGACCTGACCTACTCTGTGTTGGCATCAAACCCTTCGAGATGAAGGCATGATTCCCAACAGAGTGCTCATGCTTCAGACTCAACACAAGGTCTCCAGGCTGTCTGCATGTCTATCTGGCTGGCTGCAAATTTGGGGCCTCTTCAAACCCCAGGATGCATAATTCACTGGAACAAGGCACACAGCTCAAGAAGTTGCTATACTGACAAGGATCATTTTGTTACAAACGGTACACATTAGCAACCAGATGAGGAGTACATAGGGCAAGGTGGAGGAAGGTCCAGAGCCCAGGAGCTATGCTGTGTTACTCTCCTGGTATACTGCGCCACCCTTCCAGCCAGGGAGCTCTCCTAAGAGCTAACATAAAAAGCAGAGCTAAAAATATAAGCAGGGAATAAAGGGATTTGAAGAAACAGATAATACAGGGAGCAGATGAAAACTTCCGAAACTTTGAAAGAAAAAAAACTTCAGAATTTAGTTCCCAAGCTTCATCCCCTAGAGTTGTTATTGAAATCCCCTTTTGTGGCTTGAATTGATTAGATTATTGGCAACATTATTGAGCTCTATTTCTAGCACTCCCTCATCTCTCTTAAGGTTGAGTCAAAAGTTCCAGCGCTCTAACCTCCCCCAGGGTTTTTCTCCTGACCAGCACCCATCCTGAAGCTATTCAGGGTAACTCTTGCCACCAGTTACTTTTTTAGCATAATGAAGACATTCCTATCAGAAAATTCCAAGCATTTTTGAAGCTTGTGTCATGTCAGGAACCTGGGACAAAGGGAAAAAAATATATATATTGTACTCTAATATACCACAACTCAAGTAGAGAATTTCTGTTGCTTTTTTCCAGTTATGTCCTTTTCAGGGTTCTGTGTTGTTTCCTTTCTAGATTTATGTTCTCATTCTGGTGTATGGTGCCCATCAGTAGTGGTCTGAGAAAGGGAGCCTAGAAGAATATAGTTTCTAGGTTTTTTTAAAAAAGAAGTTTGAATTTATAGTATTGTGTTAGTTTCAGGTGATTGACACTGCTAAAACTTTGTGTTAACAAAGTGATTCAGTTATACATAAACATATATTTATTTTTTCAGATTCTTTTCCCATATAGGTTATTACAGAATATTGAGTTCTGTGTGCTTTATTAAGTCCTTGTTGATTATCTGTTTTATGTATAGTAGTGTGTATATGTTCATTCCAGACTCCCAATCCAGCCCCTCCCCACCCAACATTCCCCTTTGGTAACCATAAGTTTGTTTTGAAATCTGTAAGCCAGGTCTTATGTGGCTTCATTTTTTCCCTTCTACTTGATGGATAGTAGTATCTGCAAAATTTTTCCTTCTGAATTTTGTTGTTTCTTTTTCTGTCTTTGAGTGTTCCAATTTCCAAGAACTGTCTTGCACTCTAATTGTTCCTTGTTGATAGCAACTGCATCCTGATAAACCTAGCTCTTTTTACATTGATGCAATAGCTTCTCTTACATTTCTGAAATTTTTTTTTTGGAGTTTTTGGGTGTTTTTATCTGCTCCTGGTATTGTCTATTTCTTCAAAGCTCCTTTATTACTTGCTTAAATTTTTGACCCTGTTTTTTATATTAGAAGCGTTCTTATAATGCTGTGTGACTTTGATAGGATTTGCATGTCTGTGTATGGGAGTCTCAGAGAGATTGGTGGTGGAGGCTTCACTACAGCACAGTCTGGCTCAGAAGGCATTATTTTGGAGATGTTAGTATGATTAGATCTTTTCTCTCAGACTGATGAGTTTGGCCAGAGAAAATTTTTCAGCTGAGAGCTGAGAGGGGATAAGGGCTGGAGGAGTCAGTTATTCTTAAACCTACCTCTGTTTGTAGTGTATCACTTCCATTGTAGCTCTGCCAGGGTCTGGCTTACAGAATCCTTCTGGTCTGTCTTCTCCAGAGAGTAAGATTCTAATATCCCACCAGGACAGGAAGAAGCAGCTGCCAGTCCTGCATATGAGTATGTTGGGGCATCTAAGTGATTCTTACAAACACTTGATGCCAGTCTTCCCGTTTTACCTCCTCTATACTTGTGCTTTTATAGTTACTTGCTCCTCCCTACTTGTGAGCTGTTCTGGGCTCTGTCTCAGCCTCCTCCGTGTGGACTTAGATCTGTATTTGGAGAACTCTTGTCAGTCATCATTTCTCATCCAGCTGCTATTCAGATCAAGTTATCATTTGTGTTGTCTCCTTTCATGTTTGTTTTGGTAAGATTGAATTTATTCCTTAACACATTACTTATTGCACTTATTTTTAATTTTGGGAAGAAGAGGATGTATGCTTATGTCCAAATCATGTTTTTGTTTTTAAGTTTCATGATTATTTAATTTTTTTTAGTTTGCCTTAGTTTATTTATTTTTATTGGAATATAATTGCTTGACAGTATTGTTAGTTTCTGTAGTACAATGAAGTGAATCAGCTATATGCATACATACATCAGCCCCCCTCTTCAACCCCTCCCCCCAGTCCATCCCTCTAGGTCACCACAGAGCACTGGGCTGAGTTTCCTGCGCCTTACAGCAGATCCCCACCAGCTATCTGTTTTACACAGGGTAGCCTATATATGTCAATTTCAATCTCCCAATCTATCCCATCTTCCCTTTATGCATCTGTGTCCACACGTCTCTTCTCTGCGTCAGTGTCTCTATTCCTGCCTTGGAAATAGGTTAATCTATACCATTTTTCTAGTTTCTACATATATGGGTTAATATATGGTATTTGTTTTTCTGACTTCACTCTGTATGAGACTCTAGGTACATCTACAGCTCTGCAAATAACTGTATGTCATTTCTTTTAGTGTCTGAGTAACAGTCCATTGTTTATATATACCTCCTCTTTATCCATTCATCTGTCATTGAACATTTAGATTTTTCCATGTCCTGGCTATTGTAAATAGTACATTTACTGTTTTCTCTGTCCTCTGATACTGTCTCTCTCTTTTTTTTTTTTCTTATTCTGCTCCTTGGCAATTACTTCCACCATTCCATTTTTCAGCTCGCTTATTTGTTCTTCTGCCTCAGTTATTCTATTGATTCCTTCTAGTATATTTTTCATTTCATTTATTATGTTGTTCATCTGTGTTTGTTTGTTCTTTAGTTCTTCTGGGTCCCTGTTAAACATTACTTATATTTTTTCGACTTGTACCTCTGTTCTATTTCTGAGATTTTGTATCATCTTTAGTATCATTACTCTAAATTCTTTTTGAGGTAGGTTCCCTATTTCCTCTGCATTTATTTGGTGCTGTAGGTTTTTACCTTGCTTCTTCATCTGTACTGTATTATTTTGCTCCCCAGGTAGTGCTAATGGTAAAGAATCTGCCTGCCCGTGCAGGAGCCACAAGAGACACGGGTTCAATCGCTGGGTTGGGAGGATCCCCTGGAGGAGGAACTGGCAACTCACTCCAGTATTCTTCCCTAGGAAATTCCATGGACAGAGTTAACCTGGCAGGCTCCAGTCTATGAGGTAGCAGGAAAGAGTATGTACAATACAAGTTTTTGATGGGTGGAGCTGTGTTCCTGTCTTACTGGTTGTTTGCCCAGAGATTTCCAGCACTGAAGTTTGCAGGCAGTTGGGTGAAGCTGGGTCTTGGTATTGAGATGTAGAGAACTTCAGGAGACCTCACTCTGATTAATATGCCCAGGGGTCTGAAGTTGTCTGTCAGTCCAGCCATTTGGACTACATGATGCCACCACAGGAGCTCAGACCCAACCTCTGGCGCATGATCCAAGATGTGCAAGCTGTGTGACAAAACCAAAACAAGAAAAGAAACAAAAATGGAGAACAATAACAAAGAATAAAAAGTAAAATAAATTTAGAAAACTAACGATATATTTGGGGAAAAAAAAAAATGAAACAACCATGAGGGTAAAACAGAACCCCAAACAGAATAAATCTGGAAAAAGCCTTGACTGGATGGGGGAGGGAGCTCAGGCAGGGGTGCGGTTTAGACTAGGGCAGGGACTAGGCTCAGGACCCAAGCAGCCAGGAAAGGCCCTAGGGGCAGGGCTTAAGTAGAGGTGGGGTTTGCTCAATACACACCCTCTGCATCTGGCAAAGGCCCTAAGGGTATGGGGGGTAGGGGATAGGCTCAGCCTGGCCTGGAGAGGCCCCAGAGTGCCTGCCTTGGAGCACAGAGGATCAGGACCCCTAGCAAGCTCACTGGTGCCTGGCTCGGTGAGAGAAATGCTAACTGCACTCTCCCTGATCCTCCAACGCCTGAAAGTCCCTCCCTATCTGATTCTACTCTTCCTAACCCCCTCTCATGCCCCTGGGCCCATTTTGGGTGGAAAGTGCCTTGGAGGATAGAGGACCAGGCCCAGGATCCCAGTAGGGGCCGAGTGTGTGGGGGAAATGCTAGCCGTGTGCCCCTGTGATACTCCAAACCCAAAAGGGTCCCTTCCTATCCTCACTGATTCCCTTGAGGTGAGTGTGCCTGTCCAGGTATGGGAACCCCTGTCTTCCCCTAGCTGCCTCTAAGGGACACTTGCCCCTCCCACCTCCATTTCTCCTCAACCCCTCTCCCTCCATGTCCTACCTGGTCACACAGGGATTCCTGAAAGGCTTCATATTGAATGATTCCAACTATATGACATTCTGGAAAAGGCAAACCGTGGGGATAGTAATAAGATCAGTGGTTACCAAAGTCTAGGGAAGGGAATGATGAATAGGCAGAACACAGAGAATTTTGAAGGCAGTGAAACTGCTCTAAATGATACTTAAATGATAGATATGTGTCATTATAGGTTTGTCCAAGATCATAGAATATACAGCACCAAGAGTGGACAATAGTGTAAACTTTGGACTTTGGTTGGTAATGATGTGTCTCTATAGGCTCATCAGTTGTAAGAATTCTGTCACTTTGGTGAGGGAGGAGTTGTCAATAATGAGAGAAGCTGTGCATGTGTGGGGATAGTGAAATCTCTGGTCCTTCCCCTCAATTTTGCCATGAATCTAAAACTGATATAAAAAATAAAGTAAACAAAAACAAAAAGCTGAGGTAATTCTTGTTAGTAAACTTACCCTACAGGAAATAATAAAAGGGAATCCTTTAGTTGAAATGAAAAGCCAGTAGACAGTAACTTGTATCCACATGCATAATAAAGAGGAACTGTAAGATAATTAACTAGGTAAATATAAAAGACAGTATAAATATTGGGTTAACCAAAAGGTTCATTCAGTTTTCTTCTATAAGATAGCTCTCATAGCACTTAGTTATCTTTAATTTCATTCAAAACAATTTTGTTAGATTGTATTGTGACAACTGTCAAATCAGTGTGCTTTAAAAAAACACTTACCAAAATTAGTGAATTTTTGTGTAATCATTTTAATATTGAAGATGAAAGAATAAAAGCAACATTTTTGACATATTGTGCTTTATTATTTCAAGAAAAGTAATGCAACTGAAATGCAAAAAAAAAAAAAAAGATTTGTGCAGTGTATGGAGAATGTACTGTGACTGATCAAATGTGTCAAAAGCAGTTTGTGGAGCTTCGTGCTAGAGATTTCTCGCTGGACAATGCTCCATGGTTGGGTAGACCAGTTGAAGTTAATAGTGATCAAACTGAGAACTGTCAGTGTTTATACCACACAAGAGACAGTGACATACTCAAAATATGCAAATCAAGCATTGAAAATCATCACCAGCTTGGTTATGTTAATTGCTTTGATGTTGGAGTTCCACATAAAGTAGCAGAAAAGAAACTTTCTTAAATGTATTTCCACCTGTGATTCTCTACTGAAATATTACAAAAATGTTCTATTTTTTAAAACAAATAATGACAAGTGATGAAAAGTGAATACTGTACAATACTGTGGAACAAAAGAGGGTGGGCCAAGTGAAATGAACCACTACCATCCACACCAAAGGCCAGTCTTCATCCGGAGAAGGTGATGTGAATATGGTGAGTTTGGAAAGGTGTCCCCTATTATGAGTTCCTTCTGGAAAATTAAACAATTAGCTCCAACAAGTAAGCAGTGTTCAATAAAATGCAACCAGAATTAGTCAACAGAATGTGCATAATCTTCGATCAGGATGATGCAAGACCTCATGTTTCTTTGATGACCAGGCAGAAACTGTTAGAAAAACTGCTAGGAAATGCTGATTCATCTGCCATATTCGCCAAACATTGTACCTTCCAATATCCATTTATTTCAGTTTTTACAGAATTCTTTAAATGAAAAATATTTCAATTCTTTGAAAAATTACAAGTGACTGTAAAAGGCACCTCAAACAGTTCTTTGCTCAAAAAGATAAAAAGTTTTCAGAAAATGGAATTATGAAGTTACCTAGAAAATGGCAGATGTAATGGAACAAAACAGTGAATACTAGTTCAATAAAGTTCTTGGTGAAAATGAAAAAAAACTGTGTCTTTTATTTTTATTTAAAAAAACCAAAGGAACTTTTTGGCCAACCCAATATATGTTTTATTTATCACCTTTTTCCCCCTTTCATTTGAAAGGCAACCCTGTAAAGCAATAATTATAAATATATGTTGATATGTACACTGTATAGAAAGTTTGTGTGTGCTTCACCAGAGGAAGCAGAACTACAGAAGAGTGGAATTTTTAATATTCATTTGCATTAATATCAATCCAAAAAGGATTATAATAAGTTAATTATCAATATTGTAATGTTAATTATTAAAAATAAGTTAATTGTAATAAATATATGGTAAATGAAATAACAATGAGCTTAAAATAGTACTCTAGATAAAGTTTTGATTTAACACATAATAATGCCGTAAAAAATGGGATAAAGTGAAGGGAGCCACATAAGACATACCCTATTTTTATCTGAAATTATGTTAAATTAAAATAGTTAAACATTCCACTTGAAAGACAGATACTGACATAATGGGGTAAGAAAAATGGTCTGACTGACATACATCTCTCTATGAGAGTTTCCCTTTAAATTACAAGGCAAACAACTGCCATTTCGATTGCTTTTACCCTATAGATAAGGTAATATTTTTCTCTTGTTGTTTTTAAGGTTTTTTGTCTTTAACTTCTGGAAATTTGATTGTGTCTTGGTAGGGGTTTCTTTAGGTTTATCTTGCTTGGTATTTGCTTTCTTTTCACATGCTAGCAAGGTAATGCTCATAATCCTTCAAGCTAGGCTTCAAAAGTATGTGAACTGAGAGCTTCCAGATGTACAAGCTGGATTTAGAAGAGGCAGAGGAACCAGAGATGTTGGCAGTCAAATTGCCAACATCTATTGGATCATAGAAAAAGCAAGAGAATTCCAGAAAAACATCTACTTCTGCTTCATTTACTATGCTAAAGCCTTTGACTGTGTGGATCATAACAAACTGTGGAAAATTGTTTAAGAGATGGGAAAACCAGAGTAATTTACCTGCCTCCTGAGAAACCTGTATGCAAGTCAAGAAACAACAATTAGAACTGGACATGGAACAATGGCCTGGTTCAAACTTGGGAAAGGAGTATGTCAAGGCTATATATTGTCACCCTGCTTATTTAACTTACATGCAGAGTATATCATGCGAAATGCTGGGCTGGATGGATGGATCACAAGCTGGAATCAAGATTGGCAAGACAAATATCAACAACCTCATGTATGCAGATGATACCATGCTAACAGCAGAAGGTGAAGAGGAACTAAACAGCCTCTTGATGAGGGTAAAAAAGGAAAATGAAAAAGCAGGCTTAAAACTCAACATTCAAAAAACTGAGATCATGGCATCAGATCCCATCCCTTTGTGGCAAATAGATGGGGAAACAATGGAAACAGTGATTTTCTTTTTTGGAATTCCAAAATCACTGCAGACAGTGACTGCAGTCATGAAATTAAAATACACTTGCTCCTTGGATGAAAACCTATGACAAACCTAGACAGCATATTAAAAAGAAGAGACATCACTTTGCTGACAAAGGTACATATAGTCAAAGCTATGATTTTTCCAGTAGTCATGTATGGATGTGAGAGTTGAACCATAAAGAAGGCTGAGTGCTGAAGAATTGATGCTTTCAAACTGTAGTGCTGGGGTCGACTCTTCAGAATCCTTTGGACGCAAGGAGATCAAATCAGTCAAAACTAAAGGAAATAAACCCTGATCTTTCATTGGAAGGACTGATGCTGAAGCTCTAGTGCTTTGGCTACCTAATGCAAAGGCCTGGAAAATACCCTGATGCTGGGAAAGATTGAGGGCAGGAGGAGAGTGGAGTGACAGATGGTTGGATGGCATCATCAACTCAGTGGACATGAGTTTGAGCAAACTCCATGAGATAGTGAAAGACAGGGAAGCCTGGTATACTGCAGTCCAGGGGGTGGCAAAGAGTTTGACATGACTGAGTGACCGACCACCACCACCAACAACAACAATAACAGCAACATTTCTTGAATCTATAGATTGGGTCTTATCAAATTTGGGATGCACCCAAAGTGCAGCCATCTTCATGCACTTTTAAAATTTCATCTTTTTCATCCATGTCTACAGTTACAGATTTATTAGATATTTTATTTTAGTCCCATAGGTCCCTGGGCTCTATTCACTTTTTTTTTTCCAGTTTTTGTTTTCTGTTTATCAAATTGTGTAATCTGTGTCTTCCATTTCACTCATTCTTTCACCATTCTGCTTATTAGGCCCCTCAATTGAGTTTTTATTTAGGTTATTTTGTTCTTCAGTTCCAAGGTTTCCATTTGATTCTCCTTTATATCTTCTGTTTCTCTGCGGGGACTTTTTATTTTTTTCATTTATTTCTATCATGTTTGCAATTGCTCTTTGAAGCGTTTCTTGATGTCTACTTTAAAATCTCTATCAGATAATTCTAATGTCTCTTGATCGTCATCTTGTTGACATCTGCTGATTGTCTTTTAGATTCAGTTTGTCTTTTTAGATTCATCTTCCCATCCCTTTGTCTGGTGAGTGGTTTTTAGCAGAAGCCTAAACTGTTTATTTTATTATGAGACTCTGAGTCTTATTTGAGCTTTGTATTTAGCTGGCTCTCAGATACCACTCTTGTAGAAGGAGGGGAAAGCCTTGTAACTTTCATTTGAGTGTAGAGTTCCCTGCTTACCTTCTATTCACATGGGAGAGGAGGAAGGACGATCTGGGTCAAGGTGGGATTCCTCCTCCCTGCCCGCTGAGTCTCTTGCTACCATCCTACCATCATGAACCTTATTACTGTTCTCCACATGGCCTTCACTAGCAATGTGTGTGTCCTCATGACTGCTGGGAAGTGGTTAAAATTCTTACTGTCTGTCATATGTTTTGTGACATCATTCCAATGAAGAGGAAGGGAGATGGGGAGAGAATGGTTGTTGTCTCTTCACTGCCAGGTGAGGATAGAAGTCCAGCCTCCTCACATGATCTTCAACGTGTGATTGGACATAGCTTATTAAATGATAGTCACTGCCCCCAAACTGGCCTTCTCTGACCTAACCCTGGTGGGAGTGTTAGGGTGTCTTGTTATAGCCTGAAGACAGTACAAGTCTGGTGTTTGTGGACCTGATTAATCATGGGGCCATCTTTTTTTCCATGGTGTTTAGATAAAGTGTCCACTATATAAAACTAAATTTTGCTAGGATGCTTGTTTCCTTGCTTTCTGATTAGAGATAACAGGCTTTTGTTGGCACTTTTTTTTTGGTCTGTGCCTGATGCTTTTCTGGGTGGCCAGCTTCTTTGTTTCTAAGTCTGGAACATATAAATCAAAAAGAAAATCCAGAAGGTTCACTGCAGTGTTGTCTCTTGACTCCTGAGGCTTCCTTTGCACTTTTTAGAGTCTTCTTTTATTTGATTTAAGTATACCATCTAAGGGGTTTGGTTGTTTTTCATTGTATTTAGTAATAGGGATAGGGAAAATTTTATCTACTCTGTCTGTCTGGAACCCATGCATTTTTATTGCTCTTGAAATGATCATTTAAAAATTCTATAATAAATCAAAATATATAGTATTAAAACAAAATGAAATAAAGATATATTTAAAATCATAACTCATATAGTAATGTGTATCTTAAGGTCACTATTACATCCTACCTGTATTTTTCTTAGTAAAGTGGGTTGACTAAGAGAAAATTTACAGAGAGGTTCAGTATTGAAATAATCAGTCAGACTATATTCATGACTGGAGATGAGAGATAATGACATCACAGAACAGAATTTAAACAAAACTCTTAAAACAATTAACTTGGAGAAGGAAATGGCAACCCACTCCAGTATTCTAGGGACAGAGGAGCCTGGCAGGCTACAGTCCATGGGGTTGCAAAGAGTCAGACATGACTGAGCAACTATCACTTAACAGTTAACTAATGCTATAAATACAATTTTATGAGATGCTTTTCTCCCACTTAGTATTTTATTGTGTTATTCACATGACTATATTCTTTTGAAAATATTTTAATAACTACATAGCATTTCCTTTCATGGATATGCCACAACTTATTATTTGTCACTTAGCTCTTTATAATAGTGTTGGCACTATAACATTTTTGAACTTCCACGTTTATTCCAACCTCTGATTATTTCTTTAGGATCATTTCTTAGATATAGAATTTAGTCCCAAAAGTTAATATATTTTTTCAGTTTCTTGACCTAAAGTAACTTAAAAGTTGCTATGAAGAAAGTATGTATTAGTTTATACATCGACTCATAGTGTTAGAAAATGCTTGTTTCACTAAACCCTCTTCAGTTCTGAGGCTTTTTGTTTTAAAATACTTAACAGGCGACTTGGCTTATTGTACACACACCTTTGTATGATACAGATTTAAGGAAATGGTCCGTAATTGTGGGAGCCATTTCTTTTGCTTTCTTAGCATCATTTTCTACTATCTGTCTGTGGTGAAAAACCCATGAGCCCACACCCAGAGGAGGAAGAAACCAAAAGTGGAAGTGTAGCAGCAGTCGGCAATTCAGTGCGCTATTTATGACTGAGATGTTCAAGTTAACCCAGTTAGGTGAGAGAAGACAAACGTTCTGACTGCTATTCTGTCAGTTGTTTTCCAGTTGGATATTTTGAGGATCTTCATTTGACTATTTCCGGCCAAAGCAGTGCTTTCTGTTCGTAATTTTTTATATTAGTCATATCCTCTTTATCCATTCACTTATTGGACAAGATTTTCATTCTTACTAGTGTGTTGTATTCCGTTTGCAAGACCCAGGAGAGAAAGTGTGTTCTTTACTATCTTAAAATCCTTTCCCAGTGCCTTTCTGATGCAAAGAGGAGTGACTTTAAGCTCCTGGTGAAGAAGCTTAGGTGGGATCTTGGGAAACTCTCCTAAGGGCAGAGGGGTAGGTGAGACCCAGGGCGTGAGGCTGCTCAGCGGAGGTTCAGTTCAGTTCAGTTCAGTCGCTCAGTCATGTCCCGCTCTTTGTGACCCCAAGGAACTGCAGCACGCTATGCTTCCCTGTCCATCACTAACTCCTGGAGCTTGCTCAAACTCATGTCTGTCGAGTCAGTGATGCCCTCCAACCATCGCATCCTCTGTCATCCCCTTCTCCCCCTGCCTTCAATCTTTCCCAGCATCAGGATTTTTTTCTTCACATCAGGTGACCAAAGTGT
This sequence comes from Antilocapra americana, assembly GCA_007570785.1. NCBI lineage: Eukaryota > Metazoa > Chordata > Mammalia > Artiodactyla > Antilocapridae > Antilocapra > Antilocapra americana. The sequence goes on along the minus strand of ML661900.1, from coordinate 1,582,793 downwards.
TGGAGCTGGAGCTTCAGTTTCAGCCTCAGTCTTTCCAGTGATTATTCAGGATTGATTTCCTTTAGGATTGATTGATTTGACCTCCTTGCAGTCCAAGGGACTCTGAAGAATCCTCCCCAGCACCTCAGTTCAAAAGCATCAGCTCTTTGGCACTTAGCCTTCATGGTCCAGCTCTCACATCCAAACACGACTACTGGAAAAACCATAGCTTTGATTATACAGACTTTGTTGGCAAAGTGATGTCTCTGCTTTTTAATACACTGTCTAGGTCTGGCATAGGTTTTCTTCCAAGGAGCAAGCGTCTTTTAACTTCATGGCTGCAGTCACCCTCCGGAGTGATTTTTGAGGCCAAAAAAGTCTGTCACTGTTTCCACTTTTTCCCCATCTATTTGCCATGAAGTGATGGTACTGGATGCCATGATCTTTGTTTTTTGAATGTTGAGTTTTAAGCCCTCTTTTTCACTCTCCTCTTCCACCTTCATCAAGAGGCTCTTTAATTCCTCTTCACCTCCTGCCATAAGGATGGTGTCATCTACATATCTGAGGTTATTGATATTTCTCTCACAATCTTTATTCCAGCTTGTGATTCATCTAGCCTGGCATTTTGCGTGGTATACTCTGCATAGAAGTTAAATAATCAGAGTAAAAGTGTACAGCCTTGACATACTACTTTCCCAATTTGGAACCAGTCTGTTGTTCCATACAAGGTTCTAATTGTTGCTTTGTGACCTGCATACAAGTTTCTCAGGAGGCAGGTAAGGTGGGGTATGCCCATCTGTTTAAGAATTTCACACTGTTTTTTATGATCCACACAGTCAAGGGCTTTAACATTGTCAATGAAGCAGAAGTAGATGTTTTCCTGGAATTCTGTTGCTTTTCCTATGATCCAACAGATGTTGGCAATTTGATCCCTGGTTCCTCTGCCTTTTTAAATCCATCTTGTACATCTGAAAGTTCTTGGTTAACGTATCATAGAAGCCTAGCTTGAAGGATTTTCAGCATTACTTTGTTAGCATGTGAAATGAGTGCAGTTGTGCGGCTGTTGAGCATTCTTTGGCATTGCCTTTCTTTGGGATTGGAATGAAAACTGACCTTTTCTAGTCCTATGGCCACTGCTGTGTTTTCCAAATTTGTTGGCATATTGAGTGCAACATTTAACAGCATTATCTTTTAGGATTTGAAATGGCTCAGCTGGAATTATATAACCTCTACTATCTTTGTTTGTAGTGATGCTTCCTAAGGCTCACTTGACACTCCAGGATGTCTGGCTCTAGGTGAGTGAACACTATCATGGTTATCCAGGTCATTAAGACCTTTTTTGTACAGTTCTGTGTATTCTTGCCACCTCTTCTTAATATCTTCTGCTTTTGTTAGGTCCATACTGTCGTTTCTGTCCTTTACTGTGCCCAACTTTGCATGAAATATTCCATTGGTATCTCTAATTTTCTTGACAAGATCTCTTAATCTTTCCCAGTTTGTTATTTTCCTCAGTTTCTTTGCATTGTTCACTTAAAAAGCCTTTCTTATCTCCCCTTGCTGTTCTTTAGAACTCTGCATTCAGATGGGTATATCTTTTTTTTTCTCCTTGCCTTTCACTTCTTTTCTCAGCTATTTGTAAGGCCTCCTCAGACAACCATTCGTCTTTTTGAATTTCTTTTTCTTGGGGTTGGTTTTGATCACCATCTCCTGTACAGTGTTATGAACCTCTCTGTTCAAAGTTCTTCAGGCATTTCATAACTTAAGCCTCTCGAATAATGTATCTGTGGAATCAGATTAGGGTAAATGCATTACTTCTTTACACTGAACAGAGACTGGTGGTTGTTCTGGATGATAATGAATATAAAAGTAGGTGCAGATTAGTTTTGATCTGCAAGTGAGAACTGTGATCATCGATACCTGATGTGAAGAGGTTGGGGGTGTGGGATAGAAATTCAGCTGTATCTGTTGTGCAGATATAGTCAGGCACCCCTTATAAGAGCACTTTTTCCCTGCCCCTGCTCTCTCAGAGTTTATAATGAAGTAAATTTCCCTGGCGTATGAAGGGTCTCACACTTAACCAAAGGTCATTTATGAAAGAAGAAATTACTTTGGAACTTTATCCAAGCTATTTAATCACTTGAATTATGAAAAGTTCTGAAGTAATTCCCTTCCTGATTCTGTGATAGGAACATTTTTCTTGGTAATTGGTGTCGTATGCTTTATGGTCCGAGTCACTTCACTGTACTTCTCAGAGGAAGCAAAGAGGTCTGTGAATAGTCTGAGTTTGGGTTATTTAGCTTTTCTTTTTTTGCTGTAAAATAGGAATCTGAATGTATTCTGAATTAGATGGGAAATGGACTTCGGGACTGGGGAAGGAAGAAGTGTCAAATTTTCCTTTCTGACTGTTCAGACTCTGGTGATTAGATAGAATGTATTGACAAATTATTTCTGGGCATCAGTCACTTACTAGTTTACTACAAGTCTGTAAGAGAAGGAGTAGAGCCTGGAGATCCATAGGGGACTCATTATTTATAGATTTCACAAAAAAACAGAAAGAATTCTGTAAACCCATTTGGGAAGCATAGGCTTAATCAGGTTCTCCAAGACCTCTTAGAGCCCTTGTGATAATTGTGTGAACTAGGAATCTGAGAGAGAACATCATTGTGCTGTTGAAAGGAGCATAACCCTATGGGCCTTCCCTCCATGTCCTCAGTCTTCCCTTTGTCTGTGTAAAAACTTTAGCCAAATAATTAGTTTAATCAGAGAAGTGAGAAAATGCAGAAGCGATGGAAAACAGTCCAACAGGACAAAACAATAATAGTCATCAAGCAATCTTGAGGACTTTTCATTTCTCCTCAAGGATTGTGGATAATACACTGAGCCGTGTCCTTTGAGGGTTTTATAGATACTGAAACCCCCACCAGGTGAAAGAAGTTAACTACACGATGACCAGACTGTAGCCATGACATAAGCTGCCACAGTTCCTAGAACTGGCCTCAAAGAAGTAGAACAGACCAGCCCTGGAACTAAAGATTAACTGTACTTAAAACAATCAAGATGACACTGATCAGACCACCTTATGACTGATTTCAAGATGACTGTCAGAGCTGATTGTGCTGTTTCTGTGTGTCTCCCCTTCTCTGACTATGAAAGCTCATGCCCACTGATTATCAGTATGGAGAGCTGGCCTGTGAACAGGAGTTCACTCCCCTAATGCCACCCCAGTTTCCAGCCTCCAAAATAAAGCAGAACTTTCCTCTTACCAGCTTTGCCCCTTTATTGGCTTCTGAGCAGCAAACGGCTGGACCCCGCTTTCAGTGACACTTTGATTTGGGTAGTACTCTCAGCCCACAGGTTCCAAGATGACCGTGGCCAGGTTTCACTAGGGCAGGGCTTTAAATACAGTTTTCTCTGCCACTGTGTTCCTAGGTTTGGAGTTAACACTGCCTGGGTAGCATGAGAACAACCACAAATGGCCATGGGCAGAGCTCCTTCCATGGGTCATGGTCGGATGAGTGGAACATGAGTATTGGCCGATAACCCTCCTGCTTCTGCCTCTCCCTCATCTATCTGCATTGCAGAGAGTAGACTGTTAATAAAAGGGATTCTCTGGAGTGGGTATTAGATCCCAGAATTAGCTTAGAGAGGAAGATACTCTGGGTCAGCTGCTATGAGACACTCCTCAGGCTGCTTGCGTTCAGCACCACTGACCCCTGACCCTCTAAAGGGGCCTAGGGACACTGACTTGTCTTCCCTCAGGAATCCCACCATCCTGCCTCTTCTTTACTATTAATATATCTTTGATTACTTTAAATGCCTGTTCTTTTTCTTTTCTTTGTGTTCCTGTTGAAGTATTTGAAGAGGAAACGTCCCATTGTGTTCTTCACATCCTTCTTGATTTAGGTGCGCTGGGTAATGTGAAGCCAGGATATTTGGAAATGGTTGACAGTGACTCCTGACATTTTTTTCCCCCTAAGTTGAAGTCCTTAATGCCCTGATATCACTGCTATGAAGACCATTCCTTTCTCTCTCATTCTTGTAGTGTAGCAACATGTTCCTATAGGTGATTCCTGTGAATCTTCTCTGTTTAAATGACTTTAAGAGTTTCCAGAAACTTAGACATTTTTATCAGAGAAGGCAATGGCACCCCACTCCAGTACTCTTGCCTGGAAAATCCCAGGGACGGAGGAGCCTGGTAGGCCGCAGTCCATGGGGTCTCGAAGAGTCGGACATAACTGAGCGACTTCACTTTCACTTTTCACTTTCATGGATTGGAGAAGGAAATGACAACCCACTCCAGTGTTCTTGCCTGGAGAATCCCAGGGACAGGGGAGCCTGGTGGGCTTCCGTCTATGGGGTCGCACAGAGTTGGACACGACTGAAGTGACTTAGCAGCAGCAGCAGATATTTTTATATTTTTCAGATAATTTATAAAAATCTCAATGTTAATTCTGGGAGAAACCCCTATTTAAACTGTCTGTTCTGCAGTTTGTTTTGCAAACATTAAAGTGAATGACAGGGGTCCGGGTGTGGGGAGCGCCAGGGCGTAGGGCGGGGTGTTCTGAGGACCTGGGGGAGAGAGGTCTCTGGCGGATTCTGAGGTGGAACTGTTTGTGGAAACCATTGCAAAAGATGCCTACTGTTGTGCTCAACAAGGGAAGAGGAAAACTCTTCAGAGGAGAGATTTGGATAATGCAATAGAAGCTGTGGATGAATTTGCTTTTCTGGAAGTAACAGTGAGGAAACCTAGACTTACCCACCAGAAAACCACACAAGCCTTTCCATCCAGGAAACTTCGACAAACCACGCATCCAACCCCTCCCATAGAGAGGAATCCCCACAATAAAGGGACAACACAGCAAGATAAACAAGATGAAAAGGCAGAGAAATACCCAGCAAGTAAAGGAACAGGATAAATACCCCCTAGACCAAACAAAAGACGAAGAGATAGGAAGTCTACCTGACAAAGAATTCCGAATAATGATAGTGAAAATGATCCAAAACCTGGAAAATAAGTTGGAGTTACAGCTCAATAACCTGCAGGCAAGGATTGAGAAGATGCAGGTAAGCTTTAACAAGGACTTAGAAGAAATGAAAAAGAGACAAAATACAATGAATAATGCAATAAATGAGATCAAAAACACCCTGGAGGGAACCAACAGTAGAATAACAGAGATAGAAGACAGAATAAGTGAGGTAGAAGACAGAATGGCAGAAATAAATGAAACAGAAAGGAAAAATGAAAAAAGAATTAAAAGAAATGAAGACAATCTTAGAGACCTCTGGGACAATATTAAACGCACCAATATTCGAATCATAGGAGTCCCAGAAGAAGAAGACAAAAAGAAAGACCATCAGAAAATTCTTGAAGGGATAATTGTAGAAAACTTCCCTAAATTGGGGAAGCAAATAGCCACTCAGGTCCAAGAAACACAGAGAATCCCAAATAGAATGAACCCCAAGCGGGACACCCCAAGACACATATTAATCAAATTGGCAAATATCAAATACAAAGACCAAATATTAAAAGCAGCAAGGGAGAAGCAAAAGATAACTCACAAGGGGAATCCCATAAGGATAACAGCTGATCTCTCA
>ML661900.1:1560411-1576819 GCA_007570785.1 Antilocapra americana | reverse complement strand
TCTGGAGGGGAAGCATATGTAAACCCATGGTGATATCATGACAATGTATGGCAAAAACAATAAAAAAATAAAATAAAATAAAGTGAATGACAGTAAGGTGGATCGTTAGACGTCTCTATTATCTATGAAGTTTGCACCAGGGTCTATCAATTTTAAAGTGTGCATTTTTTCATATTTTAACTTTTTAAACAATAGATGTCTTACAATTGAATGGCATCTTAGATTTGATGAAACTAGAATAAATTTTTAGTTGAAAGATGAACAATAAAATTGTTTTTCTATATAAACTCAACAGTTAGAAACAATCTATAAAGAGTTTGTATTTATCTTTAAGTATTTTCAGAGTTTCAACTACAATGAGTCAAATTTTTACATCCCTTTCTTTTCTTCTGAATCCAGTTTATTCTTCTGCCAAGAATACACCTGATAGTAAAACCATAGATGAGGTGGTGTCAGTAATACACTAATTTTTTAATCTGACTCCAACTCTGTCAGGGAGGTTCTTACCTTTGTAATATGTTTGCATCAGTTTCTCACGTTTTTGCATTCCATCTTGGAACCTCTGACTTCCTAAATGATTTACTTTCAAATTTGTATACATTAAGGTTTATTCTTTGTGCTGTAAAGTTATATGGGTTTTCACAAATGCTTTATGTCTTGTGTTCACTATTGCAGTATCATACAAAATTTTTTCCCTGCTCTAAAAATCCCCTGTGTTCCATCTATTCATCGCACACACACAACCGATGATCTGTTTACCAGCCCTAGTTTTGCCTTTTAAAGAACGTGTTATAATTCTAATCATAGAGTATGTAGCCTTTTCAGCCTGGCTTCTTTCACTTAGCAATATATAGTTAAGATTTATCTATATCTTTCATAGGTTGATAGCTCATTTAATTTTATCCCTGAATAATAATTCACTGTATGAAGGTACCACAGTTTATCTGTTTGCCTACTTTAGGGCTTCTTGGTTGCTTCCAGGTTTTGGCATTTATGAATAAAGCTGCCATAAACATTCACATGGTTTTTGTGTGGATATCAGTTTTGAAATCGTTGGGTAGATATCTAGGAGTGCAGTTGTTGGATAGTCTGGTGGCACCAGGTTCAGTTTTGTAAGAAACTACCAAACTGTCTTCCAGATTGGCTGTGCTGTCTACATTTCCACCAGCAGTAAATCAGAGTTCTTGCTGCTCCACACCCTCCTAGCAATTGGTATTGACAGTTTTTTAAATTTTAGTCATTTTGATAGACCTGTGGTAGTATCTCAGCACTTTTTGTTGTTGTTTTTATTTGAAGATTTGAAGTTTTTATCTTATGTTGAAGTATAGTTGATTAACAATGTTGTGTTAATTTCAGGTGTATGGCAAAGTGATTCAGTTATACATGTACATGTATCTATTCTTTTTCAAATTCTTTTCCCATTTAGTTTATTAATTTATAATTCCTTAATGGCATGTTGAGAATCTTTATTTTTTTTTATTGGTTTTGCCATACAATGACATGATATTGCCATGGGTGTACATATGCTCCCCCTCCAGAACTTCCCTCCCTCCTCCATCCCAACTCCCTCCCCCCGGGAAATCTCGGTGCAGCAGCCCCGAGCAACAATCCTGGGCTGGTGATTGATTTCACATATGATAATTAACAAGTTTCAATGCCATTCTCCCAAATCATCCCACCCCTGCCCTCATCCACAGAGTCCACGAGTCTGTTCTATACGTCTGTGTTCCTTTTGCTGTCTCGCATGCTGGGTTCTCGTTACCATCTTTCTAAATTCCATATATATGCGTTAGTATACTGTATTGTTGTTTTTCCTTCTGGCTTACTTCACTCTGGATAATAGGCTCTTTTTGTATGCTCGTTAGCCATCTATATATCCTCTTTAAGTGTCTATTCACATCTTTTGCCTACTTTTTAGTAAGGTTGTTTGTTTTCTTACTGTTGACTTTTTCTCCTATATTTCAGATTCAAGTTTTTTTTATCAGAGATGTATTTTGCCAAACTGTCTCCCAATCTGTAGTTTGTCTTTTCATTCTGGTAAGTGTCTTTCACAGAGCAAGTTTAATAAAATCCAACCTAGAGCTTAATTTTTTACACGGGTCATCATCCCTTTGCAGTTGTATTCAAAAGCTTTATCACTAAATGTGAGTTTGTGCATACGTGCCAAGTTGCTTCAGTCGTGTCCCACTCTGTGCGACCCTATGGGCTGCAGCACGCTAAGCTTCTCTGTCCATGGGATTCTCCAGGAAAGAACACTTGAGGGGGTTGCCATGCCCTCCTCCAGGGGATCTTCCTGACCGAGGGATTGAACCCACATCTCTTGCATTGGCATTCTTAACCTCTGGACCACCAGCAAAGTCCCTCAGTTTCAGAAGTTTCTATGCCATATGTTCAAGCCTGTTAATTATTCCCTTGGCTCTGTCCAGTCTACTCATGAGCCCATCAAAGATTTTCTTTTTTTCTTTAATTTAAAAATATTTACATTGAATAGAATTTTGTACATTTTTGACAATATATATTCAAATTTCAAACAGGCATTCTTTATTTTCATTACTTTTTTAAAAATTCCTGGTATTTCCTTTAGATTCTTCCTTAGAATTTCCATATTCTTGCTGACATTACCCATCTGTTTTTGCTTGTTGTTTATTTCTCCTTTAGAGCCATTTAACACAGTGATCATATTATTTTAAATTTCATGTCTGATGATTTTAACATCTGTGTCATATCAGAGTCTTTTTTTGATTCTTGCTTTGTTTCTTCAGACTTTTTTTTATCTTTTAGTTGCCTTGTAGCTATTCTGTCACAAATCAGAAGAGTCCTATAAAATAATAGAAATTGAAATAAATATACCTATCATGTGAGAATTTATGTGGTTTGACTAGTAGTTGGGCTGTAATGTTTGCTATAGCTTTTGGTGCCAGAGGCTTCAGATGCTTCTATTGTTTATTTTTGACTCCCCTTTTGATGTTGATCTTTGCTCAGTACACCTACTCAGAGGCAATCTGCAGCTGTTTCAGGGGGAACCCACTGTCCTCCTTCTGGAATGTTAGTGTGGTGGAAACATGTGGGAGAGGGGAGGTGTTCTGTAGATTCTGTGGTGTTTGAATTAAATCCCAGTCTTTCAGTGGCCTGTGCTCATGACCTGTGCTCCTGGGCTGTGGCCTCTGCAAGTGTTTCTGTCTTATGGCTTGTGTGATATACCTACCACCCCCGACCCCACCCCAGTGAAGCAGAAAGGCTACAGAGTGCTGGTGTGGGAGGAATGGTGGGGATCAAGTGCTGGAAAGCTTGGAGAGTGGCCTTTGCTATTGTGAAGGCTGAGTGGCCTATTTTCCAAGAGTTACTCTTCCTTCCCGATGCCAGAGTTATAAGGGGATCTTTCTTGGCTATTTACCGTGAGAACTTAATGGGGATCCTGGAGATAAAATTCATGAAAGTGTAGGTGTCCACATGATTGTGGGACCCTGGAGTTTCTTATTCTCACTCAGGTTCATCCTCAGCAGACTCATCAAAATGACCATGTGGGCGCTGCTGCAAGTTTACGGCTCTAATGGCATCTGCCCCAACTAAGCATATCTTGGCTGTGACTCTCTGAATTCGCCTGTTTCCAGATTTCTGTGTGGCACTTTACCCTGCAGTATCAATCTCTCATGGGTCCAGCTAAGGTAATTGATTTTCAGCATGTTCAGTGTTGTCTGTTGTTGTTGTTATGTGAAGGTGAAAGTGTTAGTTACTTAGTCGTGTCTGACTCTTTGTGACCACATGGACTACAGCCCACCAGGCTCCGTGGTGCATGGAATTCTCCAGGCAAGAATACTGGAGTGGGTTGCCGTTTCCTTCTCCAGGACATCTTTCCAGCCCAGGGATAGAACCCAGATCTCCTGCACTGCAGGCATATTCTTACCGTCTGAGCTACCAGGGAAGCTCTAAGTGTGGCAGTGATTAATTCTAAGCTCTTTACATATAGGAGCTGAAAAAAAGGATTAAACCTTGATTAGTTTTTTAGTCATACTTATCTTCTTGAGGAACTTGTCAAAATTTCTTAAATTGAGAGTGAGTGGAACAATTTTGGTTATTTCTCAGTTATTATGTCTTTAAATTTTCTCTTTCTAAACCTTTTTAGATTTGTATTAGATATTTCCATTTTATCTTTCATGTCTTTTAAGCATTCATATCATCCTGTATTTTAGGCCATCTGTTCAGGTCTGTCTTCATTTTACTAATTATTGTTTCAGTTCTTTTTAGTCTATAACTTACCCTTTGTTTATTTCAGTGACTGCATTTTTCACTTTGCCAAACTTATGTTTTTGTTTTGTCTTGTTTTATCCCAGAGTATCTTATTCTTCTGTTGCACTTTTGATATCTTTATATATTTAATCATTTTTAAACATGTGTATTCAGTATTTTCCTTTTGATATTTCTCTAGCCTGAATTTTGGGGGATTTGCTCCTGCTGACTTGGTTTTCTGTCTGTTGGTTATGGGAGATTTTTCACTTACATATTCTATATTTTGCAAAGCAGGATATAATCATGGTTGGGTTGTGGTTTCTAAACATTTTTTTTTGCCTTTGTTTGTTTGTTTGTTTGCTTAGTTGTGTATTCTCTCTGCTTTTGTCTGGTACCTCAAGTATCACTGCTATGAAACAGCTTTTATGCTACTTTCTTAGTTTGCAGAGTCCCCAGGCATTGGGGATTATTTATATTTGAATTCTCCATCTGAAAGAAGACCTACACTTTCTGAGTAATTATAAAAAATGAAAGTTTCCCAGTCATGTCCAACTCTGCAGCTCCATAGAATAGTCCATGGAATTCTCCAGGCCAGAATACTGGAGTGGGTAGCCGTTCCCTTCTCCAGGTTATCTTCCCAACCCAGGGATCAAACCCAGGTCTCCCACATTGCAGTCAGATTCTTTACCAGCTGAGTCACCAGGGAAGCCCAAGAATATTGGAGTGGGTAGCCTATTCCTTCTCCACAGGGACTTCCCAGCATAGGAATCATACCAGGGTCTCTTGCATTGCAGATGGATTCTTTCCCAGCCGAACTACCAGGGAAGCCCTGAGTGCTGCCCTTTTTCCTCCACTATCAGCCCAGACTGAGACAGACTTGACTGTGTTTCCTTTTGGCATGGGCTCTTCAAGATCTTTGTGGGAGTTAGCATTCAATGCCATGGACACTTTGTTCAAGCTCTCTGAATATAACTGGCTGCCCCTGTCCCTACACCAGTTTATGCATTAACAGTGTAATTTTCGGTTCCCTCTTGGATTTTTTGTTTTTGACTATTTCTTTTTTTTGTTTCCATTTACATTTAAGAAGATATTTCTGTAATTTCCTCCAGCATCTCTAGGTGTTTAGTGGCAGGACAATGTTCAGGTCATGGATTCAGCTGTTTTGCTAGAACCAGAATTACATCTCCTGTGTATGATCCCAGGACCCTGTCTGCCTCCCACATGCACGTTCTCCATTTTAGCTCAAGTCGTGTCTTCCTTTTGGCACCTCTGTGTCCCCTTTCCTAATTGACTTAATCTCTTTGTGTTTTTCCTCTGCACACACTGTGGTTATCTCATGCCTTGCCTTCATGCTTTTAACTCAATTTTCAGCTGGGTCTGTTTTGTTCCTTCCTGGTTCTAATTTATTAGCCATGTAACTGTGTTGCTTTGGCTCTCAGTTTATTTGTTTAGCTCTTCAGTCTTCCTTTTATTTCATTCAGGTATTTTATAGTCTCATTTTTGAAGTCATGTTTAATTTGATCCAAGGTTTTATTGAGTTATATAGTAGAAAGAATGCACAGGAAGCATGCTTGTCTTCATTGGGCTTTTTTCCAGATTATATTTTGTATTTTTTGTGTTTTCCTGTTTGCCTTTCTTTCTTGCATTTGCTATTTTAAATTATTTGTGTATTTAGTGATTCATTCACTTCCAAACTATATTTGTGAATGTCATCCCAATTTTTTTTTATCTTGCCCATGCCTTATGAGGGTATGTCTACTCATAATTTTTAATTTTCTGTAGTATAATAGTATAAACTTTTTCTGTATTATTCTTCCCTTTTACGTGATTTTTACTTTTTCTTAATTTATTAAGCCAATTAATCTACATTGCTTATAGAAATATTATATATGTCAAATAATAACAACAACAAAAAGAAAACATTACTGCTTTCACTTCTGGCTTCTGCCTTCTTTTATGCATATCATCTCCTTTCCTTCCCTTCCTACAAGTTCCACACAAGGATTCTAGTGACCAGAGTCTGCCTCTCTCCCCTTCTCTCCTTTGGATCCATAATCCCCTAGCCCCTCCACCCCTTCCTCCATTTTCCAGCTCTGCTCACTCAAGATGGAGCTTCTTTTCTGGTCCTGCTCTCCTTCTCCATGTCTTAGGCTTCATTCCTCTAGATTTGAGTCATTTGGGGGAGACCAGGAGGCTGTTCCCCCCACAGTAGCAGAAAGAATGCATTTCATTCCTAGTTAAAAGTATACCTCTGAACCCCTCATCCCTCCCTGGGGAATCTGGGGCAGGCCTTTCACACTGTAACCCCAAGATATAGACCTTGGGCAACCTGCAAATGAGCACTGAGATGGGGCCAGGCCCCTGGGTCCAAGAACCAGGATGTATTAAGAACACCAAGCCTGCACCAGTGACTTTCAAACTTCTGAGCTTCAGGACCCCTCTACTCTCATAAAGGTTATTGCAAATTCTCTCCCTTCCCATTTCTTTTTTTTTTTACATGTGTTACTTCTATCAATATTTATTACCATGTTTGAAATAAAAACTAAGAAAATATTTCAAGTCCATGAATTGATTTAAAATTATCATAAACCTATACCTTGTAATCATAACTACTATTTTAAGAAAAATAACTGTATTCTCAAGCAAAACACATTTAGCGAGAAGGGTATCATTGTTTCGTATTTTTTGCAAATCTCCTGAAGGCTCAGCTTTACCTAAGACTGAATTTTCTGATCTGCTTCTGCAGTCAGCCTGCTGCATTGTAGGTCACGTGGCTCTGCAGAGAGTTCTACCAACTGCTCATGAGGAAATGAGGGTGAAACAGGCTAATAACTTCTAATGGTTGTGAAAAATTGTGGCTTCACTAATCCTCTGAAAGCATCTCAGAAATTCAGAGGTTCCCAGTCTATACTTTGAGAACTTCTGTGATGTACGAAAATCAAAGGGAACCATTTACTGTAACCACCACCAAAGTATTTCTTGTTAGGAAGAACATTGGGAGCAGAGTTGCCTGGTGGCTGAAACGTAGGTGTTGAGCTAAATGGGTAAGGGACTGGGTCTCAGCTTCTGCGTGAGCTGTGAGAGCTAGGGCCGAGGGCTTGTTTGGTTTCACAGTTGATATCTTTATATATCCCTCCCTCTTGATTATAAAGGTAATTCAGGCTCATTGCAAAACACTCAAACAGAACAGTGATGTATTCAGTTAAATTTGGGAACTCTTCCTCTAGTTCCCGTTATTAATAGCACTGACTTTGTCAATTTCCCAAGATTGTAATGAGTTTGGGGAAGAAAAAAAGTGTGTGTGTAACATTCAAAAGACTGCAGACTCTTGAGCTTAGCTATGTTCTTTTCAGGCGACATTTACTGGTATCCTCTGTGATGAAAATCATGGGGTTGTTCATCTTTCGCCCTTTCTTTCTGTTGGACAGAATTTTCTGATTGTGTGCCTTTTTCTTACTGATATGTAGGCGTTTATTTCTTATTCTGGATATGAATCTTTTCTCAACCTAATATCTTGCTGACTCAGGGAAAATCATAGCCTCTCAATTTATTTTTCTGTTAAAAACAGGACAAAAACGTGGCTGGTGTAAAGATTAAATTAGATAAGAGAAGTAACCCTTTTCATAAATTACAGAGGACTACAAAAATAAGGATTTATGTTACCCAGCAACTTTCTCTGCAACCAAGAATTGAGACACAGATCTATTATTACCTGTTTTTTCCCTCAGCATCTACACAAAAGCAAAGAGAAAGTGTTGGAAGCTCTGCAAAGTAAAGTTGAATAATGTCACCCTATAACTTCCTGAAGAATAATTTCTGTAGGAGTTCAGGATGGCACATGACACATCATCAGAGTGGTCGTGCTCTAAAGCAGCCATGTGATTATTCCAAGAGACTGACTTTTAAAAAGCATAAACTGTACTTTAAAAATCCCTTTATTGAGGTATGATTGACCTACCAAAAGCTGTACATACTTAATGCATACAATTTGATGTGTTTGCAGATAAGCTTATACCTATGAAACTCTCACCACAATCTATGACATAAACATAGTCATCACCTCCCAAAGTTTCCTCCTACCATCTTTTTAAATTTATTGTTACAATTATTATTTCTATGATAAAAATACCTAACATAAGGTCTACCCTCTTAGCAAATGTTTAAGACTACCTTACAGCATTATTAATTATAGACTCTGTGCCTCACTTGAGGTCTCTGTGGTTTATTCATCTTATAGACTGAAGCTTTGCACCCTTGGACAGAGACTTCCCATTCTCTTTCCCCCAAGTCCATTCTCTGGCAGCCACCATTCTGCTCTATGCTTCTATCGGTTAGATTATTTTCGATTTCTCATACAAGTGGAATCATACAGTCTGTCTTTCTGTGGTGTCTTTCATTTAACATCCTGCCCTCCAGGTTCATCACACTGTTGGAAAGAGCAGGGTTTGCTTCTTTTTTGAGACTAAATATTCTGAAGTGCTCAGACTGAAAAGCAAAGGAGAGACTGGTTTGGGGAGTGCTTTGTGTACTGACTTTTGTGGTTCCATGGCAGCCAGGGGTCCTGTGTTGTCCTGTGAGATCCCAGGGTCAGGAAGGAGCATGGGTCTTGTGGGGGAGCTGTGTGTGTGTGTGTGTGTGTGTAAGAGAGAGAGTGAGAGCCGCCACATGGGGATGCACTGAAGTTGAGTCACATGTCACAGCCCATGTGACACTGCCCTCGTCCCTCCCACACTAAGAGGTTGTGGGGGCAGCTGCTGTCTCCCCATTTCCCAGGAGTGAACACTGAAATCGTGGACAGTGAATGCTTAATGAGAGGAGCTGATTGGAGCCCAGGAGGTTTCTCAGCAGCCAGTGTGGGCTCTGCCCTCTATGTAAGCTGGCCTGGTTGGATCAGGGCTATGATGGGCAGACAATTGCTGAAGGTCTGGAGTCCCTGGAACCCATGCCCGTATCCTGTGCTGTTTGCTCCCAGAAAGTTATTGTTGTTCTTCAGTCACTCAGTCATGTCCGACTCTGCAGTCCTATAGACTGCTGCATGTCAGGATTCCCCGTCCTTGACCATCTCCTGGAATTTGCTCAGACTCATGTCCATTGAGTTGGTGATGCCATCCAACCATCATCCTCTGTTTGATCTCCTTGCAGTCCAAGAGACTCTCAAGAATCTTCTCCAATACCACAGTTCAAATGCATCAATTCTTTGGCACTCAGCCTTCTTTTTGGTCCAACTCCCATATCCATATATGACTACTGAAAAAATCATAGCTTTGACTAGGTGGACCTTTCTGGCAAAGTAATGTCTCTGCTTTTTAATTTGCTGTCTAAGTTGGTCGGAGTTTATTTTGGGGGGCCTCCAAAATCACTGCAGATGTGGACTACAGCCATGAAATTAAAAGATGGTTGCTTCTTGGAAGAAAAGTTTTGACCAACCTAGACAGCATATTAAAAAGCAGAGACATTACTTTGCCAACAAAGGTCCATCTAGTCAAAGCTTTGGTTTTTCCAGTAGTCATGTATGGATGTGAGAGTTGGACTATAAAGAAAGCTGAGCACCAAAGAATTGATGCTTTTGAATTGTGGTGTTGGAGAATACTCTTGAGAGTCCCTTGGACAGCAAGGAGATCCAACCAGTCCATCCTAAAGGAAACCAGTTCTGAATATTCATTGGAATGACTGATGCTGAAGCTGAAACTCCAATACTTTGGCAACCTGATGCGAAGAACTTACTCATCAGAAAAGAACCTGATACTGGGAAAGATTAAAGGCGGGAGAAGAAGGGGATGACAGAGTATGAGACAGTTGAATGGCATCACTGACTCAATGGACATGAGTTTGAGTAAGCTCTGGGAGTTGGTGATGGACCGGGAAGCCTGGCGTGCTGCAGTCCATGGGGTTGCAAAGAGTCAGACACGACTGAGCAACTGAACTGAACTGAAGTGAGGTTGGTCATAGCTTTTCTTCCAAGGAGCAAGCGTCTTTTAATTTCATGGCTGCAGTCACCATCCACAGTGATTCTGGAGCCCAGTAAAAAAGGCTGTCACTGTTTCTATTGTTTCCCCATCTATATGCCATGAAGTGATAGGGCCGAATGCCATGATCTTCATTTTTTAAATATTGAGTTTTAAGCCTGCTTTTTCACTCTCCTCTTTCACCTTCATCAAGAGGCTCTTTAGTTCCTCTTTGCTTTCTTCCACAAGGTGGTGTCATATGCATATCTGAGGTTATTGATATTTTTGCTGACAATCTTGATTCCAGCTTGAGCTTCATCCAGGCCAGCATTTTGCATGATGTACTCTGCATATAAGTTAAATAAGGAGGGTGACAATATATACAGCCCCAGGAGTTTGTACCTGCCTGTTTTTCAAGTCCCCTTGGTCTGAGTCTGGGGTCAGGGTTTGGAAACCCCCTCATCACCCCTCCCCCCACCAAGATTCCCAGTGTTGACCCCTGTGATTCCAGCCTGTGCGGGACATGACCACTGAGTTCAGCTTCATTTGCTGATTCCTGATTTCACACAAGTTTGAGAGCAGCATGAGAGGCTGGTAGCTGCCGTGTCAGTGGTGGAGGATAAGGTAAGAGAGAAGAAGCTTCCCTCCCAACTCCATAGGGAGTCAGGGCTGTGGGTGGTGAGGACAAGGCTGGGAAGGTGTGATGGGGCACTGGGTGGGAGGGGACCTTGCTGTGCAGACCTTCCAGGTCCTTGTTACCTGGCTGTGCCTTCAGGGGCCAGCCCAGGGTGGCCCGGGAGGGTGGCCATCTTCTGAGCTCACAACTTGAAAACTGGTGGCTAGGTCTCTCTTTTTTCATGTAACATAGACTTATCATACTGAAATGATGTTCAGATAACTCATTATCCTTGTGGGAAGAAACAGAAAGTAGTCTCTTCTTATGCAGCTGGACCACTGGCAGGAAGGTTCTTCCTCGGGTTGAATTGCACTCTGTCTCCCTGGTGCCTGTAGTCCGAGGCCACAGGTCTGCCCAGGCTACAGCTTCCTTCTTGGAGCTGCTGGGCTTGTGAAAGAGGAAGGAGGAGGGTGTGCAGCAGGAAAGGCCCGGGGAGTTGAGGGGGAGCAAGGTCTTGGAAGGAGGAACGTGCATACGGTGGATGTGAGGGCTCATGGCTTTGGTGTTGCGGAATCATAGGACCCCATCTTCATCCCTGTGGTGATGTTTATCTCCCTGTCATCCTTTCTGAAGGTTCGCTCTTCCTGTCCTCCCTGACTTGTCACTGTTTGTAATTACAGGTGTGTCATTGTCAAATTATATTATCCCACCCTCCACCCACATTTTATATTCTGTGAGTTCAGGGACCATGTCTGTTCAGTTCACTGTGGTGCATGTCAGGCTGGCATAATGCCTGAAACAGGAAGTGCTTCACAATTATTTTGTCGCATGGGTGAATAAATGAACACTTGGTTGGACCGTGGCTTGTAGAAGGGACTGTGTGCTGTCCTAAGGACCTGAGACTGGATTCTTTTAGCAGTGCAGCTGGAGGAGGGCAGAGAGCTAGTCTGGAACTGAGCAGAGGTCAGACTGTGAGGGCCCTTTCTTCCATCAGCTTGGCTGTTGTAACCAACATACCACTCAGTGGCTTAATGATACACATTTATTTCTCACAATTCTGGAGCTGAGGAATCCAAGATCAAGGCACCTACAGCTCTGATATCTGGTGAGAGCCTACTTCCTGGTTCATAGATGACTGTCTCCTTGCTGGGTCTTCACGTGGCAGAAGGGGTGAGGGAGCTCTTTGAGGTCCCTTTAATAAAGACAACAGTCTTTGTTCTGAGGGTGAACCCACCCCCATGAGCTAAACACATTCCAAAGACCCTCCTAATACCATCCCAGTGGGGGGAAGGTTTCAACATAGGAGATTTGGGGGTGACAGAAGCATTCAGTCTTTGGAGGGGAAAAGACATGCTTCACATGGGGGTGGGAAGGAGATGCCCCCGTGCCTTGTCACCATGCAGACTGACTGAGCCGAGACTCAGCCAGTGGGTGGCCTGGGATGGGATGTGGGGCCCACCTTGGGAACATAGACAGGAGCCTCCCTGCTGGTCCTGCAGGCTTTTCCTGGGTCTCTGTGGAGGCCCCCCTTACCTGCATCGCTGCTTCCTCCATTGGAGGCTGGCTGCTGCTCTGCGTTGATTACAGTTTGAAATGCTTGCTCAGTCCCATGCCACCACACACCACAGAAATCCCGTTTCCCTCTAATGAGGTTTCAGCTGGCGTGTTGGAAAGAAGAAAGGCTTTTAATTAGATTGGTCGTAATTGAGCTCCCAAACCACAGAAGCCTTTCTCTCAGAAGATAAAGACACAGATGCAATTAAGAGAAAGAAACCACCTGAATGGAACACTGGCTAATTTTAAGTCCATTAAAAACAACAATTCCTTAATAAGTCGAGGCAAGGGACATATGCCCTGAAAGAGTTTATCAGTGCTTTCAAACAGCACTGGGATCCGACTGGAACTAGAGCCCTTGCGCAGTGCAGATGCACGGCTTCATCAGACTGTTCACTGCACAGAGGGAGGTTGGCTTCACAGATTTTCTACCAAAACCCCTGGCAGGTGTTACTTTGCAAAAGGGGGATATATTTTTCTTGTGACCAGACTGGAAACTTCTTCTGGACACAGCCCCTGGCCTGCGGTCCCTGGGACTTGGTCCTCTGTCTTTCTCCAGTCAGCCTGATCCCCTCTACGAGATGTACCTACCTGCCCCCACTGTCATTTCTCAGAGGTACCCAGGGCGAGCTGCTGGGGCAGGGACATTGATGTGTCCAAGAATCTCTGCCATCTCCTTACACATTCAACACATTTGTATTTTAATGAGAAGCAGCATTCATTTCTCACTTGCATTCCTGCCCTGTGACCACGCCCCAGCAGATGGTGTTCTTTCTGTAGCTGGGTCTGTTTATGTGAATGCTACCAGGGAACCAGGCCAGGTAGTTCCTGTTGAAGGAGGTCATGGTCTCAGCCTCTGGGCATCTCAGTGTTAATAAGCACTTTCTCCTGGAGGGGTTGAAATTGATAGTTTGTGGAGTCTTTTACAGTGGGAATTGAACACGAAATACTGAACAACAGCATTCTTAGTAGAACTACTGCAGGAAACTTGCTCATTTTTCTCCATGCCCACCCTGGCTTTTGCTAGCCACTTTTGGGCCTTGCCAGCCATGATAAAAAAAAAAAGCTGGTTGCATGCCAGTTGGAAAGGCCTGAAGTTGGCTAGCATCTTCTTTGGGTGCCCAGTGCGAGGGCAAAGCAACCGTTGATATGCTGCCTCACGCTCCCTGGACAGAATGCAGACTTGGCACCCTTCTGGAGCCCACACTCGGGTTGGAAATGTGGAAAGAGGGCTCTTGACCCAGATCCAGGTGTGACTGTTTCCTTCATAAAGTCAGCTCACGTTTCTGACCCTTAGTGTGCTCACCTGGACAGGATTTACCTTGAATGTGTGTGTTAAGGGCCTGCTGTGCTTCCTGGTTGATGAATGGAAGAAAAGGTAGGCAGACCCAGGGAGAAGTGGGGCCCACACAGCGTCGCTGGCACAGGGGCAGCAGCTGTCACGAGAGGGCTCCCTTTCTGGGGGGGATGGAAGCCTAAAATATTTCAATTTGCTTAAAACTCTATCCCTTCTTGTAATGAACTTGACTTTAAATGATTGGAATTTGCACCCAGTCTCAATTTTTTAAGTATACAAGTAATTAGTGTAAATAAAAATAAGTTAAACTGTTAGCAGGTATCATCTCTGGATGGTGGGGTTGCAGGGTTTTAATTTCCTTCTCTCTACTTTTCTATCTTGTGTAAGAGCTCTGTAATGAATGTGTAAGTAGAAAAGCTTCACTCCAGGGAAATGCTAGAGTATATTTGGAAGTGCTTGGTGAATTCTAATTTCCACACACACCAACTGTCCCAACTATCAGACTGGTACATGAATAATGGTATCGTTTCCTCTTAGGTAAACTGTATAAACCATATCTTTGACTCTTTTTATTTTTTCCTGTAAAGGATGAGAAGAACCAAGTGTTGACCACCAACATTTGGCTGCAAATGGTAAGTTGCAACAGTGGCGGTCCTCACCCATGGGGCTAGCATCCGAGATACCTGAGCTGGAATTGCAGGCAAGGTCCCTGAGAGTATCCAGGACTGTCCTGCCTGCCTCCTCATTTGCCAACAGTGAAAGAGACCTCCCTACCTCTGCATGTCCTGCACTACACCCTGCAAGGCTCAGTGCATGCTCCTGCTTCACAGCAAGGTGTCTTGGGGAAGTTTCAAAAGCAGAAACATCTACATAAGTCATAAGTTGCAGGTCTGCATTTGAATGTCCACAGCCTGCACCATAACTGATCCCCAGAGCTCCAGAGCGCCTGCCCAACTCCCCCTGCCTCTAGCTGTGCATGTCTTAATATGACAGAGCAATGCCCAAGCCAGAAGCCTTCATGCTTCCTGTTCTAGTGATCTCTGCAAGAATTTCAAGATGCTGTATTTTTTCATTCATGGATTTGTTTTTTTACCTTGCCATCTAAAGTTCTAATCTAAATTAACTACAAAATATGTCACTTCCATCCAATTGTAAATATAAACATTTTAAAACAAAACTGTCAGTCTCTATTTTAAATTGAATCTATTTAAATTCCATATACTTTGACATGCCTATCATTAATCAAAAAACATACACAAACACACCCTTCTTTACCTGGTGGATATTTTACATAGTCCCTTTTTCTCTCTGCACTTACCTTTCTTTTCCACACAGAATTTTATCCTTGAAAGTCTTTTTATTAATGATTCTGACTTGGTTCTCTCCAATGTAAATATTTACATAAAAATTATTCTTTCAGAAAAGTGTTAAGAATTTTTTTTCTGGATTGATTTAGGATTATAGTGATTATTGGTACCTAATTCATCAAGGTGAAACTAATTATAAATTTTAATAATTATTAAACATAAAAAATTGGAAATCTACCTCTCTAGTGAAGATGGGGCTTTGTTTTAAATTCATTAGTACGTTCATAGATGACTAGTTTTTATTGCTAAAAATGAGACATAGATACAGATTTCACCATCAATTCTATAACTTTTAAAAATAGATGTAGTAACATGTACAGTTCAGAATGAAGGGCAGTTTATGGGAGCAGCGTTACTCAGTTCCTTGAACTTCTTACAGATTACATGCCAAAAATAATAGAGTTTGAGGGTCTTCCCTGCAGGATTTAAAGCAACTGGCCTCAGTGTGTGGATCCCACCTGCACATCTGTGCCCTCCAACTCCATCTTCCCTCCTTTTGCCAAGGGCACAGGGTCTGTTCTCCCATGGAAGCCAGCCCTTCCTCAGTGGATGTGATCCTGTCTCCTGGCACCTGCTGAGAGCAGGGCTTTTACAACTGCCCCTGTTGCCTCAAGCATCATCATAGTGTCTGTGTCATTTTCAGTGTGCAAATACACTGCCCTCTGGGGCTTCCCAGGTGGCGCTAATGGTAAAGAACCTGCCCTTCAGTGCAAGAGACAAAAGAGAGGTGAGTTTGATCCTTGGGTCAGGAAGATCCCCTGAAGGAGGTCATGGCAACCCACTCCAGTATTCTTGCCTGGAGAGTCCCATGGACCGTGGAGCCTGTCCGTAGGGTCACACAGAGTCAGACACAACTGAAGTGACTTAGCACGCACACATACTGCCCTCTGTCTCCATGAACCTGCCTAGTGACTCTCTGGTTTTCTCTCACCTTTACAGCAACATTCCCCTGGGCAGTGCCCTCCCACCCCAACTGTCCTCAGTCTCTCCCTTTGCATTCTCACTTAAACTCACCTTCATCTGGCTGTGTGTGCAGGCGTGCTCAATCATGTCTGACTCTTTGCAACCTCATGGACTATAGCCCACCAGGCTCCTCTGTTCATAGAATTTTCCAGGCAGGAATACTGGAGTGGGTTGCCAGTTCCTTCTTCAGGCTGTGTGTGAGCAAATCACTGACCCCCACATATTATGAGTAATATTTTTCCCCAATTTTTTTTTTGATTAGAATTTTCAACTATACCAAGGAGTTGAATTTATAGGGAGCACCTATATACCTGCCTCCTGGATTCTATAATTACTTTTACTATACTTGCTTTATCCCGTATCTGACCTTCTGTTCATCTAGTTTATTTTTAAATTCAGCTCAAAAGTAGAAAAGTAGACAGTGGTGTCCTTTCACCCA
>ML661900.1:1493960-1555411 GCA_007570785.1 Antilocapra americana | reverse complement strand
TGCATGGTATGCAAATACTTATACCTTGAAAGAAAGAAAAAAAAAAAAAAAACCCCTCTGGACTCGGAGATCTCCGTGAAATATGTGGTTTCTAAACCATATTTATTTCTAAAATGCTTACCTTCTTCTTTTCTGCATTCCTTATCACTGTTTTTCTGACAAATAGAAATGCTACATATGTTGCTCATAGATGAGAGGTCAGTAGCTTTCTTAGGGCCATAAGAGCAAGCCATCGTTAAGGGAAACCTGTGTCCACCGAGAGAGAAAGTTGCGGGACAGAAGGAAGGAGGTGGCCCACTCTCTTCCTCTGAGATCAAAACAGTTGACGGAAGAATGTTCAGAGCATGTGTGTGAGATGTCTCCTGACACCAGGAGTGGGCAGTGAGTACTTTGGAGGATAGAACCCTACCCCCTGCTTGTTTATCAGCCCTTTTCCACATCCATTCTTAAGAAATCTTCATGAAAACCCAGGACAATGCTGCACCGAGGTTCCTGCTCCAACTCCTGACACTGAGCTGGCCCTTGCTCTCTCCACCTTTGGCTGAAGCTCAGTTGTTACAGCTCTCATGTCCTCTGGGATGTTGTGAAAGGGAGGCTCCCTTTTCCTCTTAGAGTCATCCTTTATCACATGCCTCCCAGGGCCATGTGACTTACTTGCTTGACACTTTATCTCTTTGAATCCTTATAGTGCCTGATAAGGTGCTACATACCAGCAAAATGCAGCTCAGAGAGGGTGGTTTACCTGCTAGAGCTCACAGCTCTTCTCCACTGGAGCCTTGGGTACAAACCCAAGTCTGTTTGATCCTAAAGCTCCCAGCAGCCCTCCGTTTCTGCTGAGAGGATGGTAGAGACCGAGGTTGGCTTTAGACTAAGGGAGACCCCTAGAAGAGCAGCCCACCTTGTTGGGGTGCAGTATTTGCCTGTGCACACAGATTAGTGGGGAGAAACCAACCACAGTAGAGCCTGGGAGTCACCCGGCTTGAAGTCAAGTAATGCAGTTCTGAGTCCTGACCCCAGTGACCGACAAAAAAGTTGTCACTTTTCCAGGCCCCAGTTTTTTCTTGTAAATAGGAATAGTCATGTTGGCATCCCCGTGTTCTGGTGACCATGGTACACAAAGCAGACACTGAGCAAGCAGACTGTCTGAGATACACATCCCGGGGCACATGCGGCTAAGTAGGAGCATGGGTAGGGGAGATGGGAGGGGTGAGAAATTGCCAGGGAGGCTCCCTGCAGCTCAGACCTGGTACCCTTAAGAGAGGTTTGTGTTTGACCAACAAAGTGCTCCATCTTCCCTGCTTCTCCTCTTGCTGTGGCCATCCTATCAGCAGGCAGAGTAGATAGGCATCTACCTGCCACACCTACCTTCCTGGGTAGTTCTGCGAGTCCTGGGGCCCTGAGCAGGGTAGTGGGGAAGATGAATGCCAGACTCTGTGCTAATCAGCTGCTGACCCAGAGGAGCATCCAGATGAGAACATGGTCAGGAAAGCACAGGAGTTGGGCATGGAAGGGCTTATGCCCAGAACCTGGGAGAGAAAAGAAGGGAACACTGAGCAAAGAGGGCAGAGCTGGAGCTGCTGGAGCAAACACAGTGTGGCTGGTTACCCAGGCCTTCCTGCAAAACCACTTGAACGAGATTGGCTCTTTCTGGATGCTGTGCTGTCCTGTCCTCCCCCAGCCACACACTTCTATTTGAAACATCAGCCAGGTGGGTCACCATCCTAAATGCCCCCGGTGATACTGCAACAAGTTGTTGTTGTTTAGTTGTTAAGCCATGTCTTACTCTTCTGCAACCCCTTGGACTATAGCCTGTCAGGCTCCTATGTCCATGAGGTCTCCCCAGGCAAGGGTCACCATTTCCTTCTCTAAGGGATCTTCCCAATCCAGGGGTCAAACCAACATCTCCTGCATTGCAGGCAGATTCTTTACCACTGAGTCACCAGGGATACTTCAACAATTTAAGTATCAATATATCCTCCTTCTCATGGTCCATGACTCTGAAATGCTGATCAGTTCAGTTCAGTCACTCAGTTATGTCTGGCTCTTTGCGACCCCACGGACTACAGCACACCAGACTTTCCTGTCCATCACCATCTCCCAGAGCTTGCTCAAACTTGTGTCCATTGAGTTGGTGATGTTATCCAACCATCTCATCCTCTGACATCCCCTTCTCCTCCTGCCTTCAATCTTCCACAGCATCAGGGTCTTTTTCAATGAGTCAGTTCTTTGCATCAAGTGGCTAAAGTATTGAAAGTAAAGAAATGCTGATACTTACCTGCATATTCCCTCTTCTCTGACTAACTGGGATGCTTGTCTACCCTTTCCAGAGGATGGTGGGATTTCTGGGGCATGCCCTTTGGCTGCTATTGTCAGTAGACCCACAACCCCTTGGCGGCAATTCTCAAATCTCAGCAGCTCTGAACATTACAGGGTTTTTTGTTTGTTTTTGTTTTTATGACTTCACATCAAACTGATCAGGTCTAAAATCAAACAAATCAATATGCAGTCGAGGCATTTATTTTCAATACAAATAAGCATGTTTTGCTGAAGGAATAATGATTAATTATGAGAAATTGCCCCTAAGCCAGCTTGGGGTGTTGACTCACATACCTTTTTAAGTCTAAGAAAGTTTGCAATCAGAGCAGATGGCTCCAGGGGGACTGAATACAGAATGAGGCCTTTATGGCATCTGCTCTGACAGTGCACACCTGTAGGAGCTGGTGAGTCCAACCTGGCAGCCTTGGAGTCCTGGCTGGGTAGTGCTGGTTGCCCAGAAGTACAGGTGGGGTCCTACCTGAGCAGCCTTTACAGAGCCAGTGGACCTCAAGTAGCTCTGGGATGCGTGGTCCGGGGGCAGAGGACTCCAGCAACAGACCTTCCTCTTACAAAGATCCCTCAAGAACCAACTTCAAGTTTAGCCCCAGAGAGACACACTCATGTTCACATGCTTATAAATATTTCCTGAGTCTTATTCTGTACCCTCGTGTCCTGATTCAGTGTTTTAATACCAATGCCCATGTTTGCATTTTTGAATTGTGGTGTCAGAAGCAGTATTCCTACATGAAAATAATAACTCAAATCCAAATAGAGGCCCTTAGACATTTCTGAGAGGTACTCCTGCAGCTGTATGAAGTTGTTTTATGAAAATAAATATTCTACATTTTTCCAATCTAGTTCTTATTCTAACTGAAATAATGAATTTATTTGTCCAAAGTGTCCCAAAACTTTGAAAGCAAAACAGTTTTTATTTGGCTAGGGAAAAAACCCATCTGCTACAGGAGAGAAGGGCTTGGGGGCATGCAGTAGACTGGAATTAGCTTTAATGCTACCCTCTGACTATGGTCATGGTGACAGCAGGATCTTAAATGTGATTTTTATGCTATTCATGGTCATTTAGTAAGGGATTATTTAATTCCCAGTTTCCATATATTTTACAGATAGCAACTCAATTATGTAAATAAGTGTCTGGAACTCTTTCTGGTTTTGAACTTATCTAATAATCTCTCATAAGATATATTAGCAGGCAAGAAAGCAAAGTGCTGCTAATGCTGCCGTCTGTGTTTGCCAGACTTGGACAGATCACTATTTACAGTGGAATGCGTCTGAGTATCCAGGTGTGAAGACGGTTCGTTTCCCAGATGGCCAGATCTGGAAGCCAGACATTCTCCTCTACAACAGGTAAGCTCAGTGGACAAAAGGGAAAGAAATGAGTTTATTCTTGGATGTGTTTTAACAGTCAAGCGTATTTGAGTGTTTTATAGAAATGCTGGATATGTTATCTATAAGTTGGGATTGTGGCTCCCCATGAGGCTTTGTGGGAAGCAGCTCGGTCCTGTGTCCAGCATTCTCTGTCCCTGCACGCAGGCCTGCAGCATCCAGCACACTGCCCTCAATGGCTGTGTCCACAGGGCTGTGCATTACAGATTTGTAGGTACTTGTTGGCACTGAGACATTTTTGCATGTAGTCATAACTTTGCCTCTGAATGACAGCAGTTACAGTCACAGCAAGAGAAATTGCTGGTCAACAGGATACATGGCTGGAGTCCACTGTCTGGACTCGGGTCCTCATTTAATGCATTGCCCTTTGTGCCTGAGAGCACTGTGGGGCAGCTGACCACAGGAGACTCTCATCTCTAGCCACACTCGGAAGCCCGTACCTGATGGGAGAAAGACAGTCATCATCTTCTAACAGTCCATCTCCTGAGATCAGGTAAGGAAAGGATTTGTCAGTCAGCCAAGGCCCTCTGATTTGTGGAGTGGAAGCCCAGAAGGTGGGTATCCAGGCAGATTAAATTTCTTGAAATACTAAAAGTACTTGCTAAACTACATAGTCAAATAAGGGAACCCAGAGCCTCTCGTTCCAATAAGACACAGGATGTGATAACTGTCTTAATACTCACAAAAGCTATTTCCTAGTGACGTCTGCTGTCTCTGGTCCCACTTAGAAAAAAGGAATCCCAGCACCTTTGTGACTCAGGAAAATAGTGCTAACATCAGCTGCCCCCTGTGGGCACAGTGATTCCTCAGGACCAGCTGATGGGTTTGTCCTAAGAGGACTGCTTCCAGAAGGCTGAGTGATTTTGTCTTGTATCCACTTTTAATTCTCTGTCTGTCTTCCTGGTATCACATTCCATTTGACTCTTTGGGCCTGTCTCTAGAAGATTACCTTTGCTGATTTGCCACCACTCTCCAATATCTTAACTTAGTTCCAGCAGCCGAGTTTTGAAAGGTGTCTCAGGTCAGAGAAAGCAGTCCCCTGTTGAGTAGAAGCACATGAGTTCCCATGCCTCCTCCTTGGCTCCTCTGTTTCCTAGGGGCTATATTAGTTGCCCAGAGCTGCCAGAACAAAATAACCACTAACTGAGAGACTTAAACAACAGAAATTTATTTTGTCTTGGAGGCTGGAGGTCCCACATCCCGGTGTCTGCAGGTCTGCATGGTTGATTTCTTCTGAGCCCTCTCTCCTTGGCTTGTAGATGGCCGTCTTCTCCCTGTGTCCTCAGGTGGTTTCCCCATGTGTGTGTGTCTGTGCCCTCATCTTTGCTTGCGAAAACATTAGTCACATTGGATTAGGGATCACTCTGATGACTTTGTTTTAACTTAGTTTTACCTCATTAAAGATTCCACCTCCAACTGCAGTTTCACTTGGGGATACTTGACCATGTGAATTAGTTAGGGGTTCAGCCTATATTTGGTCCATAACAGCAATATTGCCGTTGACTGCTTCAGCACAAGGATTTGGGTGGACTAAGTGGGTGTAAATCTTAGCCATAATATTTACTATGTCTGTAAGTCTCAGATGCCTCCTTTGCCCAATAGGGTAAGTGCCAGCCTCATTGTCTGGAAGAATGAACTGCAGATGAATATAGCATGCTTGGTGTGGTACTCAGCAAAGAGCAAACATTCCATAAAGGTAATTGTGGGCTCAGAGGCATGGGGATGAGAATCTCAGCTTCAAGTAAGATGGTTTGACATTTTAAATAGAAATGCCAATAATATTTTTCACTGTTACCAATTCAGATTTTTCATCTGAAATAAAAAATAAATATAATATGGTAGAATCTTTAACAGTGAGGCTTTTAAGTGATGGTTCTTATGACTTACTTGTAAGATCTTAAACCGCAGTAAATGTTTGGAGTCTCTGACATTCTAGCTAATGAAGAGTTACCAAGTATTCTATACATGCTTGAATTTCAAGCAACAAAGATGCAGCCATCTCTGTCTGACAGATGCCACCAGGGACCAGGCCCCCAGGAATAATCCAAACCCTTCTTCCTCTTGTGTTTCCTCTGGATCTCTAAATAACCATCTCCCCTCTTCTTTTCCTTTCCATATACCTGTTGACTGCCTCCACCAGCCTGTAGCACAGTGTCTATAGAGACTGCCTCCTCTCCTGCATTAATTTTCTTCTAAGAAGTGAGATGTGGGACTTTTTACCTAAAGTAACTGTTGACTGCATGGCTGGCATGTCCACATTAGCACAGCGTGGGGTAGGAAGGTTATGAAAGTTACCAAAGCCAGATGTAGACACAGCATCAGTTATCTTTCACTGCTTAAGTGACTCTGAATTTAGTGTCATAAAAAAAAAAACAAAAACACCGCGCCTTTTATTTATCACATGGGAGCTGGCTGGGCCCGTGTGGCTGCTTGTCTGTTCTATGTTGGCAGCAGGCAGTGGCTGGGGCTCAGATGAGTTTGTGTGTGGGGGTACACCCCCAGAGCTGGCAGTGGTGGTGATGGTGCTGTGGGTGGGGGCTCAGCCGGGGCTGTACCTATACCACCTCAAGTGCCTCTTCCCCTCCTGAGCCTTTTCCACGTGGTCTGGTGACTCCAGGAGAGGCATGAAGTGGGGGCTGCCTGGCCCTTAGGGACCCAGAGTAGGAATTCAGACCAGCCCTTCACCTAGTCCTGTTGGGCGAAGTAGGGAGGGGCCCAGAGAAGGGAGGAGAAATCAGTCCCCTTCTCCAGGTCATCAGGGAGGGAGGCAGGGAGGTTGCCCTGGGGAGACCAGCTGTCCAGACTGAGCGGGGACACAGTGATGGCACAGGAAGGTCAGAGTGGAGACGGGGGAGTGGAAGGACCAAAGCGGACTACGCAATAATGGAGGAGCTCCCAGTTCAGGGCACCTGTGGGGCCAGGAGGACAGGGGGACTCAGGGTGACCCTATTATCCCGGCCTCTGGGGGCTGGGCTCCCTCTGCTGCCACTCCTCCTGCCCCAGGTATGTGTGGACACCATCCCCTCAAACTCCGCTGCCTCCTCTTCTACCTGCTGTTGGTCAGTTCAGGGATGTTCCCTGGCTCCCATCATTTATCCTTGCCCCTCCTCTTACCCCCAGACCTCAACTGAACTCCCCTCTGACTCCAGACACCTCTCTCTGTCACAGGCTCTCCTAGAAAGAGGTTACTGTGCCCCACAGCCTGCAGGTGCCGCCCCCCCCTTCATGGGCTCCTGGAAGGCACCTCACAGCTGTGTGTGTACAGACAAGCTGGAAGGGGGGTGGGGTCCAGGCATGCGGCAGAGGAGTGAAGGGGATGACCTCTGTGATACTGGTGCTGCTAAAGCCAACAAGGGAAGAAAGAGAAGGAGGAAGGTCGTATTGGCAGCCTGGAAGATATGAGCCTAGGTATCTGAGTCCAGAAATGGTCACAGGAAGTAGCAAAAACAGGCCTGAGTTTAGTGAGATCCTGACTTTCTGATATTCGGTTACAAGAGATTTGAGAGATGTTGGGTTTAGTACTTTCTGGTAGCCAGATTCTCAAACTGATGTATATCCTCAATGAGCCCATGCGATGTTTCATTACATATGTGTGGCGAGGGTGGGGGCCCTTCCTAAAGGAAGGGATGTGCTGCCCTTCTGTGTGAGCCATGGTTTGGAGGGGAGCATTGATTGACGTCAGGGGAAACATCCCCAACATGTATGTAACATTTCTCCTTCTATTCCAGCTCAATTTTGTAGTCCAGGTGTGAGCCCCACGTGGTTTGTGAGAATCCAAACCATTTTCTGTGCTTTGAAGAGGCTAGGTCATTACATAATAGGGTCTCTGCATCATTTCTGGGCTGGGCTGCTTTATTCTCCTGATGGATGGTGAACAAGTTACAGTTGCCCACCGGCTGCCTGGGTGGCTCTGAGGGGAGGACAGGGGCTAATAACAGCATTCCTGTTAGATGATGAACCCAGTGGTTTCTTGTTTGCTTCATTCTGCTTTAGTTTAAGCCTGCAGTTAGGGATTTGCCTGAACACAACCTTACTAAAAGTGAGTAGCGATCCTGGATGGCTTGTTACCATTTTCCTCTCTCCTTTTTGGCTTTTAATCTTCTGTGTGATTACATTTATTGATGTTCTAGAATAGGGGATACAAATCAATAAAATGGTTACCTCTGGGAGGGACAGAAGAAAGGGGCATGAGGGAACTTTCTGAGATAATGGGAGTATCTATATCTTGACTTTATGGTGGTTATAGTTACATGAATATAATCTGCATCAAAATTCAGTGAAAGCCACAAATCAAAAATCTGTGCTTGCTGCTTGTAAATTATGTAGCAATTTGAGAAGTGTAATAGGTTAAATGGCAGATGGTTCACAGTGAACTGAAAGACACAATAAGCTGTCAGTACAGAGCGTAGCAAAGAGATGCACAAAGATGAAAAATAAGAGAAACTCTGTGACTTACAGAATAGACTGAGATGTTCTTAAAGTGTTTAATTGTAGTCTAAGATGGAAATAATAGAGAAAACGAGGGAAAAGCAATGTTTAAAGAAATAATGGCTGGGAATTTTCCAGAAATTATAAAAAATACCAGTCATCAGGTAAAGAAACTCCAACCAATCCTAACTGGGACAAATGGTATTTACTATAGTTCCTGTCTTTGCAGGACAAATCACTCCAAAATTTAAAACAAGAAGAATCGTTGTAACCTCTCCCAGTTGCTGTGGCTCAAGGATTTGGGGAGGAGTCCAATAGGTGGGCTGGCTCCAGGTCTCATGAAGTTTCATCCCAATACTGGCTGGGGCTGCAGTCAACAGGGAGCCTGACTGGGGTGTCCAACCAGGTGACTCACCCAGATGGCTGGCAAGCTTATGTTGGCCCTTAGGAGCCTTAATTCTTATACACATGGGCCTCTCTATGAGTTGGATGTCCTCATGATGTTGTGAATGGCTTCCCTCAGAATGAGTCATGACCTAGGAAAAGCTACAGTGCCTTTTGGGTGGAATTAAAGGCCTAAATGGTATCAGCGTCGCTTTGCAGAGAAAAGTCTGAACCCCAGCAACATCTCGGCCACCCCTGCATTGTGCAACCCTGGGTGGCTGCCTCAGTCTCTCTGGGCTTCTCAGTTCTTGAGCTGTTTGATCAGAAAATCCTGTGACAGTAATGGTATCTTTGTTGATGAATGTAATTTGTTGATGTTTTTGTTGACTCTGTGTTTTTAGGACTGCATGGGGTGTGTAAAACCACATTCACACGTCTGTAGGCTCCTGTCTGCCTCTGAGGCTGCAGGCCCCTGCCCCCAGCCCTCTTTCTGTCACATATTCCCCTGACCCTGTGGCTAATGGCAGAGACTGGACGGAGGGGAGGGTGATACACAAAGGACACACCTGGGTGCAGTGTGAGCTGACCCCCAAGGGTTTGTAATTGTGGTGATCAATGAGTCACCAGTGACATAGAATTTATTCTCTTCCCTAAGTGTCTTAGGGTCCCTTGGACATCAGCCCAAGACCAGGATTTGAGTGCACATAATTTGAGAGACTAAGTGGGACATGGGAGGGAGGAAAACAATACAGGATGCTTTAAAAAGCTACTGCCATGGGCGGTAAGGATGTCCTTTCCCACTGGGGATGTCCAGGATGCTTATCTGCCAACTTCCTTCTGTGATAGATTGACAGCTGCTTCTAGGAATGTCATTCTGCTTGCTGGTCCCTTGTATGAACAGGAGTGTTGGGCAGGGCTGCCAGTGCCTGGGCAGCTGTCAGGGCCTTGGACGCAGGCGGGATGGCTATCAGTATGGTCAACTCAGTGCAGGTGAGCTGCCCGCTGAAGTTCCAGTCATTTTCACCTTGGCCTGTTGGAGATCCCATCCTGGCTCTTGGCAGGAGGACAGCAGTGATTGAGTGATGGGGAAGCATCCTGGGACTCAGGCAAAGTGGAGGAGGCAGGTAGGTAGCAAAGGTGATAGAGATGAGCAGGGACCTGCATCCTTGTGAGTGGCAGTTGCTCCCCTGGGTCAAATCATGGTATCCTAACGGTCCATGTATGGAACGGGACCTTAGGGAGTGATTATCTTAGACTCAGTGCTATCGCTGCCATTGGCTCCAGAAGGGGGTTCTGGAGTTGGTGCTCCCAGGCCCATCATGCAGCCATGGCTGGTCTGGGGGTGGGGCTCAGGGTGGAGGCATCACTGAAAGGACATTATGTCTCTTGATTGGGACAGGAATCTCCAGGTGAACAAAGGTAACTTTTTCAGCTTTTGATCTTAGAGAAGGAGGCTTTAGGGAGTGCTGTGATAGCACCTCCATTACCAAATCTGACCTAATCTGGAGGGAGGCTGTTTGTAAATAACGTGACGTGGCAAGAGGGCAAAGCAGTTTTTAGAAAGTGAGTGGAACCTGCCAACCTGTGTCCATCCAGACCTCCTCCTCCTCACCCCTGCTGCTTTTGATGTTTGTTTTTCATTTGTCTCTTTGCTCAACCAATATTTAATGAAGGCTTACATGCTGTTGTCACGCACTGTTCTAGGATCCCAGGATACAGCAGCCAGCAGCCATCAAGATGGACAAAACCCCCTACTCTCCAGAGAAAGGGAGAGAGAGGGGAGAATGTGCACCTGGTTTGGGGCACTTTAAGAATTGGGGAGGGAGCCTCACACATGCTAGAGCCAGGTGTGGGCTGTGAGACCAGAGAGGGAGGTCATGGAAAAAAATCAGAGCATCAGGGAGAATGCTGATGGCAGAAAGAACAGGCACCTAGGCTTGTCAGGAAAGGTGGGAAAAGGCTTTGAAATGCAAAACATCATTACCATCATAAAATAAATGAAATGGTGAAGGAGAGAAAGATAAGCGGGCATCTGTGGCATCTTTGTGTGAGGTCACCCGTACCTCCCAAGCTATCAGATGCTCTTGTGGTCAGTAGGCCATGGTCCTTGAACCACCTTTCAGCTTTGCAAGTTCTCGGACCCGTAGTGATGGAAATGATTCCAGTCCATTGAGAAGCAAGTGGATTCTGTCTGATGGACTGACTTCTCTGTGAATAGATGGGATCAGCATTCCTGGTCGCCTGTGTCCATGAGTCTGCCCTGTGGATGCTCCTCAGAATTGGATTTTCATGCTGTGCTATTTCCTTCATTAATTAATGACTCAAAAAACATCTTTGACACAAATATGTTCATTTTATATTTGTGTGTCATGATTTTATATTTATAAAATGTATCTTTTTTGGATAACCCTGAGGCAGGAACTCATCATTTAGATCTGTCCTTGGAACAGAAGGGGCCAGATTGGTGGGCATGAGTCAGGTGAGAGGATCAGAGATACAACGGGTGCTGCCCAAGTCTCCCGGGTCTTTGCTTTTACTCTGAATGAAACAGGAGAGCCTCTGTAGAATTGAATATCCTTTTTTGCTCTCAGTAACAGTCAACATTCAAATTGATATTCTTTCTCTGACTTGCTAGCAAATGGTTTCCATCCCATGGTTATCTTGTTTAGAAGTTACTATTGCTTCTTTTTTTGCTTGTACACTCCTCCCAACTTATGACAGTGGTTGTGTTTTGTCTGTGTTGGTTCCTCCAGTGTCTTGGTAAAATCAGAGGGTGGAGGGCACACGGATGTGCATACTCATTCAGCCGCCAGGAGCCCAGAGACCTGGCTGCCTCATCCTGATTTGGAGCCCAGCCTCTCCTCACAGCATGGACTGCACGTGCAGATCTTTAGTGCCCTTGCTTTGCTCCACTCTTTCTGCAAAGGGCTGAATGGCTCCAAAGTCTGTATTAGCATTCACGTCTCAGGGCAAGAATGTATGTGTGCTTAGTTGCTCAGTTGTATCCGACTCTTTGCGACTCCATGGACTGTAGCCAGCCAAGCTCCTATGTCCTTGGGGGTTCTCCAGGCAAGATTACTGGAATGGATTGCCATGCTCTCTTCCAGGGGATCTTCCCAACCCAAGGATCGAACCTAGGTCTCCCACATCACAGGCAGATTTTTTTTTTTTACCATCTGAGCCACCAGGGAGGCCCAAATACAGGAAACCAGTGCACAAAGAAGTTCAGCCACTTGCCTGAGATCACCCAGCAGGACATGCCTGACTCCAGAGTCGTGCTTTTAGAGCTCTTGTGTTTTATTTTTCGACAAGTTAGACAAATTGAAATCACTCCTCTCTCCCTCCCTCAGAATAGACTCCATTTTTCAGTCCTTCTCTGGCCATTCTGTCTCAGCCTTTCTTTCTGAATGGGGTGAGCCTGGCTTCTCCCAGTTTCAGAGCCACTGAGGGATTTAGACCATCACTTCTTGATAATCTTTCCTCATCATCGACAACCGACTTTTCCTTGAACAAATCCCATGCTGGCCAGCTCGGAATGACAGAATGCAAGCTACTGGGTGAGAGCTGGAGCAGAATTTCAGAGGGCCAGGCATTGCAGCCAGCAGAGTTTTCTAGGGACAGCTTTGCATCCAGGGTGGCCATTTAATACCGTCTCCTTACCCATGGTGCCAGGCTGCCTCCGGAAGCCCCCCACTCCCTGCACCCTGAGGGCTATAAGACCCATTCAGCCCAAGAGACTGGCTTTGGCAGATGAGTTTATTGATCTTCCTGACATCAGACACAGAGCCAACTTGGCTGTAAGAGTCTGTGTAGTAAATACGTGAGACAGGAATTCAATGGGGAGTTTGGTCATCCTCTGATGACCACAGCCTCCTGCGGGAGTGGAGGGGCCAAGGTCAGCCTTCACTCTGCCCTCTCCCAAGCTTACTAGGGGGTTCCTACAGGATTTCCACTGCCTACCCAGGCTACAGCTACAGTCCATGGAGTAACAAGAGTTGGACATGACTGAGTGGTTAACACACACACACATTAGCACACACACAAATCCCCCCCCGACCACACACACACAGGATATGCTGACTGGCCGCCCCCACAGAGGAAGGAGAGCAGAGGAAGTTGGAAATGACAAGGACAAGACTTGGTAGGAGAGAGTGCTGGTTCTCTCCCAAAGACCCCAGGACCTCAGCTGTGCAGGGGCCAGGTCAAGCTGAATGTGTCCATGGCATGCATTGAAATCTGGAGGAACCAGGCTGTGGGGCAGGGCCTCCAGGCTGGTGTGTAGCTGATGCTGTCAGTTTGCTCAGGGGAATCATCTGAGGACACACCTTCACTGTCCTTGAGGCGTTTGTAGTCAGTCACACATGGCTGTATCCTGGTGGGCTCACCTGATCTGAACCCTGATTGCAGTGAAGTCTTGTGGAGTTACTCTCCCTCACTCACAATTAAAGAAACTGTGTCTCAGCACCACTTGTTAAAGAGATTGTCTTTTCTCCATTGTATATTCTTGGCTCGTTTGTCAAATATAAGGTGTCCAGAGGTGCGTGGATTTATCTCTGGGCTTTTTATTTTGTCCCACTGATCTATATTTCTGTCTTTGTGCCAGTACCACACTGTCTTGATGACTGTGGCTTTGTAATATAGCCTAAAGTCAGGCAGGTTGATTCCTCCAGGTCCATTCTTCTTTCTCAAGATTGCTTTGGCTATTCGAGGTGTTTTGTATTTCCATACAAATTGTGAAATTATTTGTTCTAGTTCTCTGAAAAAGACTGCTGGTAGCTTGATAGGAATTGCACTGAATCTATAGATTGCTCTGGGTAGTATACTCATTTTCACTGTATTGATTGTTCCAATCCATGAACACAGTGTATTTCTCCATCTATTTGTGTCCTCTTTGATTTCTTTCATCAGTGTTTTATAGTATTCTATATATAGGTCTTTTGTTTCTTTAGGTAGATATATTCCTAAGTATTTTATTCTTTTTGTTTCGATGGTGAATGGAGTTGTTTCCTTAATATCTCTTTCTGTTTTCTCATTGTTAGTGTATAGGAATGCAAGGGATTTCTGTGTGTTGATTTTATACCCTGCCACTTTACTATATTCATTGATTAGTTCTATTAATTTTCTGGTGGAGTCTTTAGGGTTTTCTATGTAGAGGATCATGTCGTCTGCAAACAGTGAGTTTTACTTCTTCTTTTCCAATCTCGATTCCTTTTATTTCTTTTTCTGCTCTGATTGCTGTGGCCAAGACTTCCAAAACTATGTTGAATAGTAGTGGTGAGAGTGGGCACCCTTGTCTTTTTCCTGACTTTAGGGGAAATGCTTTCAATTTTTTGCCATTGAGGATATTTGCTGTGGGTTTGTCATATATAGCTTTTATTATGTTGAGGTATGTTCCTTCTATTCCTGATTTTTGGAGGGTTTTTTATCATAAATGGATGTTGAATTTTGTCAAAGGCTTTCTCTGCATCTATTGAGATAATCATGTGGTTTTTATTTTTCAATTTGTTAATGTGTTGTATTACATTGATTGATTTGCAGATATTGAAGAATCCTTGCATCCCTGGGATAAAGCCTACTTGGTCATGATGTATGATCTTTTTAATGTGTTGTTGGATTCTGTTTGCTAGAATTTTGTTAAGGATTTTTGCATCTGTGTTCATCAGTGATATTGGCCTGTAGTTTTCCTTTTTTGTGGCATCTTTGTCAGGTTTTGGTATGAGGCCATGGCTCGGGGCTCTTTGAGGGGACAATGAGTGACAGTCTTGGGAGGGAACAAATGCTGCAGGACCCCTAATGTATTGCTTTTAATTCAAGGAAGGGGGTAATTAACAGGATCTTAGGCCGGGATGAAGTACAGTAAGGCATTCAGATCCATCCAGCCAAACTTCTCCTCCAGGACTCTGCCCTTGACACCCTGTGCCGTCTCTGCCCTTGGGATGCTGTGGGCCTCAGAGAACTTAGTATTTCCCAGCGTCATGTCACATGGCAAATACAGTTCAACACTCAGGTTTCTCGCCTCTGGCCAGTGAGCTTTGTCAAAGGGACCACGTTCTATTCATATGTTTTTAAATTTTTTTTTTTACCAAAAGTGAATGTGGCAAAAGCATGTGGAAGGCAACAAATTAGAGTGAGTAGATGCAGCACTGGGGCCATGACTCTGGTTTAGTAGGAGATTGCTGGAGGCCTTAATGCTTGGTGCTCACAGCTCTAGATGGAGAGATTCAGTCCCAGCACCAGTAATTCTGGCTTGTTTGGGGCAACAGTGTGGGTTATGGGTCATAACCCATAGAGTTTATCATTCTCTTTTCTCCTTAACATTCCATATCAATCTGTCATGAAGGAGTATCCAGTTTAAACTTCTCCAGTTATCTTTTAGCATGATTTGTGGTCTTTTATTGAAGATAACGGTGACATGGAACAATGGACTGGTTCAAAATTGGGAAAGGAGTACATCAAGGCTGTATATTGTCACCCTGCTTATTTAAGTTACATGCAGAGTACACCATGCACAGTGCCAGCTAGTTAATCACAAACTGGAATCAAGATTTCTAGTAAAAATATCAATAACCTCAGATATGCAGATGATTTCACCCTAGTGACAGAAAGTGAAGAGGAACTAAAGAGAATCTTGATAAAGGTGAAAGCGGAGAGTAAAAAAGCTGGCTTCAAATTCAGCAATCAAAAAACTAAGATCATGGCATCTGGCCCTATCACTTCATGGCAAATAAATAGGGAAAAAGTGGAAACAGTAACAGATTCTTTTCCTGGGCTCCAAAATCACTGTGAATCGTGACTTCAGCCATGATATTAAAAGATGGATGCTCTTTGGAAGGAAAGCTATAACAAACCTAGACAGCATATTAAAAATCAAAGTTACTACTTTGCTGACAAAAGTCTATATAGTCAAAGCTACAGTTTTTCCAGTAGTCATGTATGGATTTGAGAGTTGGACCATAAAGAAAGCTGAACACTGAAGAACTGATGCTTTCAAATTGTGGTGCTGGAGAAGACTCTTGAAAGCCCCTTGGACTGCAAGAAGATCAAATCAGTTGATCCTAAAGGGAATCAACCCTAACTGTTCATTCAAAGGACTGATGCTGAAGCTGAAGCCCTGATATTTTGGCCACCTGATACGAAGAGCTGACTCATTGGGAAAGACTTCAATGCTGGGAAAGACTGAGGGCAGGAGGAGAAGGGGGCAACAGAGGATTAGATGGTTGTATGCCGTCATTGATTAAATGCACATGAGTTTGAGCAATTTCTGGGACATAGTGAAGGACAGGGAGACCTGGCATGCTGCAGTCCATGGTTGCAAAGTGTCGGACATGACTTAGTGACTGAACAACAACGACAACCAAAGAGAAGTTATGAATAAACTGAAGAATACACTAGAGGAGTTCACCACAGCAGACAAAAAAAAAAAAAAACTAAGGAAGTTTCAAGTTTGTAAAGACTCAAGTCATTTCAGTTCTGTCTGAAAGAATTACTCAAGGATATATTTCAGCAAAATAAGAATAAACCAAGGAAGATTTCGTTGCTTTCCCCAGTTTGCTGAGGAGGGTTAGGAAATTCTGGGAACAAAACTCTTCAGGTGGAGCTAGAGGCAGAGGGAGTCCTGTGGTGCTGGCTTCATGGTCAGGAGTGGGTCTCCAACTTAATGAGCTGGGAAAGAAAA
The DNA here is from genome assembly GCA_007570785.1 of Antilocapra americana. Taxonomy (NCBI): domain Eukaryota; kingdom Metazoa; phylum Chordata; class Mammalia; order Artiodactyla; family Antilocapridae; genus Antilocapra; species Antilocapra americana. Next base: position 1,539,207 of record ML661900.1, on the reverse strand, counting down.
GGGAGAGAAAATCTTGGTTCAAATACTGACTGGAGTACAGTCAGAAGTTGTTAACAAAGAACCTCTGAAAGTCACAGTTAAGTTTAAATATTTGATAGTATTTGAAATATAAATAATAACAGAGATTTGGTTGGTAAGAGATGGAGACACAGAGCAGTAACAGTAGAAGTTTGCTGTGAGGCTTTTCTGGTACATGAATGATACACATACCTTAGTTAGATGCAGAAAAGTACAACATTTTAAATAGTACAAGTGAATCAAAGTGTTAAATATCTGAATAGCTAACAGAGGAAAAGAAGTGGTAATAGCTTCCAAACCACTAGACACAAAATAAGGAATAAAAAATTGTCAGTGCACCTAATGCATGAATAGAAAAAGAAGCAATATAAATAGTAAAAAGACAACTTACAGAATAGCAGAAAGTAAAACAATCACTAATTAGAAAAATGCAAGTAGGTTTAAGTCCCGTAACAATTCGCAAAACAAAATAGACTCTCTAATTAGTTGAAAGCAAACAAAAACCAACTCTCTGACATGCTCATAAGATAGATTTTAATCAAAATGATTGAACATAATGAAAATAAAGCCATCAAAGAAGGTATATCTATAAAATGCCACAGAAAGATAGCAGATTTAGCAGTTCAGGACTACATTGTTTTCTCAGTAAACTTGCCTTTAATCAATCCACAAGATACTCAGTTTGTTTCTTTTCTTTCCTTTGTCTTTAGTTTTTATTTGTTGAATAAGAATACTGCTAAATCTGATATTTTTCCAAGGCTAAAACAAAAACACATTTATAAAAAAGGAAATCCCAAATGAAAATCTAGTTCTTTGAAAACATCTAAGAAGTGAATGAATGAAAGAACATATGCATAAATTGAACACCTGATGGTAACAGGTGATTTTGTAGGGAAATAAAAATTACTAAATATGCCTAAGAAATATAAAATCAGAATAGACTTAAAATACATAAAATTGGAAAAGTTTGGAAAATATTTACATCTTAAAAGGTACATTTTTACATAGTATCAAGGAATTGATAAATATGTATTGAATAAACTATTCTGGAACATGGATTAAAAAATGGAAAATATATAAAGCTAGCAAATGTTAATATAGCATGGTGAGGACATCTCAATAGAAGAGAACAGCTGATAGATCTTTCATGTAAATAAGAATGCAGATACCCTAAAAGAATATCACCAGATGAATTCCAGCAGCATGCTAAATGAAAAATACCACATAATTTTTATCCCAAGTAGGCAAGGATAGATTAATTTGGTAGATTTAGTAGCAGTTCATGTTAATATCGATGTTGAAAAAAGGAAACAAATTAACAGAGTCAAAAAAAAGCAATATTAAATTTAGCTCTAATTCTTCATGGAACACATTATAAGGCAAGACTAAAAGGAGACTTTGATGATTGGATAATACAATCCACAAGAAAACTGCAGCAAACATAAACTTGCAGTTGAGAAATTAGATCCACTTCCAAGTCAAACAGAAGGCAAAGATAGCAGATATCTCTTCTGTCAGCAGTATGCTGGAGGGTGTAGCCAGAGCATGGAGGAGAAAAAAATGAAAAATAAGAGATCTAAATATAGCAGGAAGACACAAAGGCTGCCTGTTACTTCTAGTTGATTATTGGCTTAAAAATAGATTCTGCTGACAGACTTGGAGCTAAATAGAGTTGAGTAAGGAAAATGAAATAATAGCTACACATCAGTGACTAACAGGGAAGCAAAATGGAAAACAGTGAGGAGGATTACTGTGAAATATTGAGGGGTAAATCTGGGACAAATGCACCAGCCCATGAGAGGTGAATATAACAGTTGTTCTGTCTCTGTTAAGATTGTGTCTTTGCTTCCTTGTCTAACATGAGTATATAGTAAGTCTATGAATTTCATCCATCTTTGCCTATCTGGGAATAAAAACTCACCAAAGTGCATAAGAAAAGTGAAAATGTTAGTTGCTCTGTCATGTCCGACTCTTTGCGATCCTGTGATTATATATAGCCCACCAGGCTCCTCTGTCCATGGGATTCTCCAGGCAAGAATACCAGAGTGGGTAGCCATTCTCTTCTCTGGGGTATCTTCCCAACCCACGGAATGAACTGGGGTATCCTGCTTTGCAGGCAGACTCTTTAGCATCTGAGCTATCACACCTAGAAGAGTATGTAACCAGAAGCACCATTGCCACAGGGACGTTCCAGGGCCAGGGCCTAGAACCTAGAACCGCTCTGCCCCCGTGCTAGCGATATCTGCAGTCCTCCTGCACCAGGTCAGAAGGCTCATGAGGAGACAGTCAGTGAGCTTTAAAAATTCCCAGGCTGCTCAGAGCTTTCTTTGGGGTAGTCCTCTGAATCCTTGCAGCCCATATGGATACTCTCGATCCTTCTACTCATTTTGAGTTTTCTGATTTGATTTTCTGACTTCTGCTCTGCCTAAGAAGCTCCTAAGTACTTGTTAGCAGTGTGGGCTTCATCTCTACCTCTCCACCCCTCCTAGGGTAGGCTACAGAAGATGTGGAGTACAGCTCAGGAATCTGCTACTAGTGGCCCGTAGACCAAACTTTGATGGACTCTGACTGGTGGGGCATGAGTACCCAAGATATACTTATATATCTTTAATTAGGTGGAAACTAGGAGAAATTTGGGGGGTTGATATAAGGAATTTCAGCCCATACAATAACCTTAATTAAATTCTGTTCTCTCTTTTGCTGTCGAGAGAGAGAGAGACAAACTGAATGATGAAGGATGCTTACATTATTGGTGGCCAATGACGAAAGAACAAATGGGACTTGATTCTAATCATCTGAGCACTTCTCCCTGGTACTTACCTGGGTATTGCTTTTCATTTTTCCAGGATGCAGTAGTTTCAGAGAACTTTAGAGAATTATTACAGGATTCCTTATACACTTCGTAATCAACAGGCAAGATGTGTTATGACTATAACAAAGTTCGTTCGATGTTCTTAGTAAGCGGAACACAGAATGGGCTCCATTTTATAGACTTCCAGTAAAGAAGGTGAAAGTGTTAGTCACTCAGTCATGCCCAACTCTTTGCGACCCCACAGACTGTAGCCCACCAGGCTCCTCTGTCCATGGGATTTTCCAGGCAAGGATACTGGAGTAGGTTGCCATTTCCTTCTCCAGGGGATCTTCCTGACCCAGGGATTGAACCCAGGTCTCCTGAACTGCAGGCAGATTCTTTACCTACTGATCTGTGAGGGAAGACCTAGACTTCCAGTGGGTACCTCTAAGGACTTGTGGCAGGTGGCCTCTTCCTGGCCTTCCAGAGGATGTCGTGATTTTCTTTTTGTCTTGGCTTTGTTGACCCTTTACCTCACTTAATATAAAAACCAACTTCAGACTGAAGGCAAGAAAAAAAAAGTCTTCATGGTTCAAAAAACAAGAATCAATAGCCACTACAAAGTCTAATTGCTTCATTTCCATACCCCTCTTCTCTCAATAGTGATGTCATTATATATATATATATATATATATATATATATATATATATATACACACAGACACACACACACACATCCAGGAGTTGGGGATGGACAGGGAGGCCTGGCATGATGCAGTCCATGGGGTCTCAAAGAGTCAAACACAACTGAGTAATTGAACTGAACTGAACTGATGTACATATAATTATGGCATTTCAGTAATATTATATAAATGAACTCTTAACCTTTTGAGAGTGGCTAAATAACATTACATAGTATAGATATACAACATGTATTTAAATATCCATTCATTGAGGGACATTTGTGGTGTTTACAGTTTTAAGCTATTATAAATGTAGCTACTATGAACATTCATGTACAGGTTTTTATGTGAACATAATTTTTTATTTCTCTGGCATAAATTAGACAAAATTACAGTTGTTGGGTTGTATAATTCATAACTGTTTAGTTTTATAAGAAACTACCTATCCATTTCAGTAGGCCTGTACCATTTACATTCTCCTCAGAAATACATGACTCAGCTATACTGCATCTTCACAAGGATTTGATATTATCATTATTTATTAGTTTGGTCATTTTCATAGGTATTAGTAATATTGTGGTTTTAGTTTGCATTTCCACAATGACTAATGATGGGAAATGTTGAACATTTTCCTGTGTATTTATTAGGTATGCATATCCTCTTTAATCAAGTAACTGTTCATTTATTTTGCCTTTTTTCTAATTTGATCGTTGCTGATTTTAGTATTTATTTTTTACTCTTGCATTTTGATAATTCTTTATATATTATATTCTAACTAGGAGTCTAGTTGGATATATGTTGAAAATACTTTTTATATTTCTGTAGCTTGTCACATTCTTAACTGGATTTTTCACAGAGTAACATTTTAAACATTTTTATTTAAATGAATCTACTTGATGGGCTGTGTTTAGGTATCAAGTCTAAGAAATCTTAGCCTACATCTATGTCCTGAAGATTCTCTCCTATTTCCTTCTGCGTTGTATAGTTAAGGATGACATATAAGTATGTGATTCATTTTTAGTTAATTTTTGTGAATTCTTGTATAATGTGTGAGACTTCATTCAGAATTCTCTGACTATGCTTTTCCAGGTTGTCCAACTCCTTTCTTTGAAAGGGTTATAATATTCCTCCTTTGAATTACCTTAAGTCTGTCAGAGTCAGTTGGGCATATCTGTGTGAGTCTGCTGTTGGGTTCTCTGCTCTGTTCTTTGGATCTGTGTCCCTCCATCAACTAGTGCGATGTTGTCTTGCTTGCTTTAGTTTTAAGTAAGGTTTAACATTAAATAGTGTTTTTCCTCTCAGTTTATTCTTATTTTTCAAAATTGTTTTAGCTCTTTTAGTTCCTTTGCCTATGTCTCTATAAATTCAGAGTGACCTTGTCTATGTCTACAAACAAATTTACTGGAAATTTGATAGCCACTTTGTTAAACCTACAGATTATTTGGGGGAGAACTGACATACTATGTTGCCTCTCCCAATGTATGTCTGTGGTTTAACTCTATGATTTTTTTTCATGGGTATTTTGTAATTTTCAGCATACAGATTCTATAAATGTTTTGTTAAATCTATATTTAAGAGTTTCTTTTAATTATAGCAGTTTATAGTATTGAATTTTCAGTTTCCATGGTTGCTTATAGACATCAGTTCAGTTCAGTTCAGTTGATCAGACTCTTTGCAATCCCATGGACTGCAGCAAGCCAGGATTACCTGTCCATCATCAACTCCTGGAGTTTACTCAAACTTGAGTTGGTGATGCCGTCCAACTGTCTTGTCCTCTGTCGTCTCCTCCTCTCCCCTTAAATCTTTCCCAGAATCAAGGTTTTTTAAAATGAGTCAGCTCTTCGCATCAGATTGCCAAAGTATTGGAGTTTCAGCTTCAACATCAGTCCTTCCAATGAATATTCAGGACTGATTTCCTTTAGGATGGACTGGTTGGATGTCCTTGCAGTCCAAGGGACTCTCAAGAGTCGTCTTCAACACCACAGTTCAAAGGCATCAATTCTTTGGTGCTCAGCTTTCTTTATAGTCCAACTCTCACCTCCATACATGACTACTGGAAAAACCACAGCTTTGACTACATGGACCTTTGTTGGCAAAGTAATGTCTCTGCCTTTTAATATGCTATCTAGGTTGGTCAAAACCTTCCTTCTAAGGAGTAAGTGTCTTTTAATTTCATGGCTGCAATCACCATCTGCAGTGATTTTGGAGCCCCCAAAAATAAAGTCTGCCACTGTTTGCACTGTTTCTCCATCTATATGCCATGAAGTAATGGGACCAGATTCCATGATCCTTGTTTTCTGAATGTTGAGCTTTAAGATAACTTTTTCACTCTTCTCTTTCACTTTCATCAAGAGGCTCTGTATTTCTTCTTCACTTTCTGCCATAAGGGTGGTGTCATCTGCATATCTGAGGTTATTGACATTTTCTCTCGGCAATCTTGATTTCACCTTGTGCTTCTTTCAGCTCAGCATTTCTCATGATGTACTCTGTATATTAGTTAAATAAGCACAGTGACAATATACAGCCTTGACATACTCCTTTTCCTATTTGAAACCAGTCTGTTAATTTGGGGTATACATTATAATCTGACATCTGTATAAACTTCAAAGTGATGACCACTACAAGTCTAGTTACCATCCACCACCATATAGTTGACCCACTTAACTTATTTTACCCATCCCCCAAACCCTCTTCCCCTTTAGTAACCACTAATCTGATCTCTGTACCTATGAGTTTGTATTTGCTTTATTTTGTTCCATTATTAGTTTTTTTTAGATTCCACATATGAGTAAAATCATACAGTATTTGTTTGACTTATTTCACCTTCCAGGTCCATCCATATTGTTGCAAATGGCAGGATTTTATTCTTTTTGAGGACTGAGTAGTATTCTATTGTATGGGTGTGTCTTCTTTATCCATTCTCCATCAGTGGACACTTAGGTTGTTATGACATCTTGGTTATTGTAAATTATGCTGCAGTGAACACAGAAGTGACTGTATCTAATTAGATTAGTGTTCTTGGGTTATTTTAATAAATGACCAGAAATGAAATAGCTGGACCATATGATAGTTCTAGCCTTAAGTTTTGAAAGTGTTTCCTTACCATTTTCCATAGTGGCTGTACCAATTTATAGTCCCAACAACAGTGTGAGATTGCCTTTCATCCATATCGTTTCCAACATTAGTTATTTCTTCTCCTTTGGATGATGGCCATTCTGGCAGATGTGAGATGATATGTCTTTGTGGTTTTGATTTGCATTTCCCTAATAATTAATGATACTGCACATTTTTTTTCGTGTTCCTGTTGGCCATTTCTATATCTTCCTTGGAAAAATATCTATTCAGACCCACTGCCTATTTTTTATTGCATTGTTTTGTTATCATTGATTTGTGTGATTTTTAATTTGTGATTAATTTTGATTTGTGATTTTTAAATTTTAAATAATTTTTTAATTGGTAGAAAATTGTTTTACAATTTTGTATTGGCTTCTGCCATAGAACAGCACGAATCAGTCATAACTGTGTGTGTGTGTGTGTGTGTGTGTGTATATATATGTATATATCTATCCCATCACTTTACAGCAAACAGAAGGGGAAATAGTTGATGCAATGACAGATTTTATTTTCTTGGGCTCCAAAATCACTGTGGACTGTGATTGCAGCCATGAAATTAAAAAATGCTTGCTCCTTGGAAGGAAAGCCATTGCCTTCTTTGTGGGCACTGTGGGGTCATCACCTACTCAGATCTGGCCTTACTCCAGCTTGTTCACAAGGCTCACAGTTGCCCCCAAAGTCCACAGTCTCAAGCTAGTTGTGGGGATAATCCACTACACCTGCTGCTGCAAGAGTGAATTCGCTTCCTCTTCTTGGTCACACAGCCCCTTGGTGCTCGCTTGGGTTTTGGCCCCACCCCTCGTTGTAGGCTGCCCTCCAGTGTCTGTTCCCTTACCAGACAAGAGAGGGTAAAGGCTGAGGCTTGTTAGGACTCACTTGCTCAGTTGGACTGGGGAGAGAGAGGGATAAGATAGCCACCATTGGGATGTTCGGGGGGTGCCTCAGGTGGTAGAGGCCTGCTGGATGTTGCTACAGGCTAAGCCATGTTGTGTGCTCTCCCAGATGAATTGTCCTTGGGTCGTGGGTCCCCAGGAAGAGCCAAGATGCAAAGGCTCCCTAAAAGTTGTGGGTAGTGACCTGCCCCTGCATACAGCCTGGCAGCTGCTGAGGTGGCCATCATGCCCATCTCTGCAGTCACAGACCCAGACCACAGCCAGCTCATCCCTCCTACAGCACTTTCAAAGTGGCGGTGGGGGGTGGTCCTGTGGTTTGGGAGTACATGGAGCTAGAGGGTTCCTGGGACAATGATCTCTTGCCTCTCTGGCAGACCCAGGTTTTCCCCTGGAATCCCTCGGCTGTGTTGTATTAACCCCCTCAGAGTATCTCCACAGTTGTCAACCCCATTCCTCTCCCTGGAGTCCAACCCCTGAAGGAAAGCCTGAGCCTCAGCACCCAGCCCATACTCGCCATTTGAGTGTGTGAACAGCTTCTTGGCTGAGAAGTGCTGGTCAGCTTTGATTTCTTACCAAATTCTCTCTGCTTTTTCTAACACGCACTTGTTGCTGTGCTCCTCTCTGGGGTTCTGGATCTCCCTCCTGTCCCTGCCCCTGAGGAAGTTTCCAAGTATGTAGAAACTTTCCCACCTTCACAGCTCCCTCGCCAAGGTGCAGGACTTGTCTGTTTTGTCTCTTTATTTTCTTACTGCCTCTTCCCTACTGCTTTATATGGAGTTTAGCTTGCCTTTTTGGAAGTCTGAGGTCTTCTGCCAGCTTTCAGCAGGTGTTCTGTAGGAGTTGTTCCACATGCAGATGTATTTTTGATGTATTTGTGGGGAGGAAAATGATCTCCATGTCTTACTTCTCTGCCATCTTCTCTGTGAGTTCTTTATATATTTTTGATATCAACTCCGTATCAAATATATAATTTACAAATATCTATTTGTATTCAGGAGGTTGCCTTTTTATTTAGATGGTAATTTTCTTTGCTCTTCAGAAGCTTTTTTGTTTGATGTAGTCCTTTGTTTGTGACTCTATGCACCATAACCCACTGGTGGCCGCTAGTGGTAAAGAACCTGCCTGCCAGTGCAGGAGACATAAGAGATGCAGGTTTACTTCCTGGGTTGAGAAGATCCCCTGGAGGAGGAAATGGCAACCTACTCCAGTATTCTTGCCTGGGGAATCCCATGGTCAGATGAGCTTGGCAGGCTATAGTTCATAGGGTCACAAAGAGTGGGACACAACTGAAGCCACTTAGCACACACACAGATGATGTAAGATAGTGGACTAGTTTCATTGTTTTGCATGTGTCTGTCAAGTTTTTCTACCATTTATCTAATAGACTATCATTTCTCCATTGTATGTTGTTTGCTCCTCTTTTGAAAATTAATTCTCCGTATATGTGAGAGTGTATTTTGGGGCTTTCAGTTCTGTTCCACTGACTTGTGTGTTTGTTTATGTGCCAGTACCATACAGTTTTGATTACCATAGCTTTATACTGTAGTTTGAAATCAAGATGCATTGTACCTCCAGCTTTCTTCTTTGTCAAGACTGTTTTGGTTATTCATGATTATTCATGATGGAAACTTAAGTTATATCTATAGAGTATCATGTCATCTGTAAGTAGTGACAGTTTTGCTTTGTTCTTTCTGATTTGAAAGCCTTTTATTTCTTTTTCTTCCCTAATTGCTCTGGGTTAGGACATCTGAAACTGTGCTGAATTAAAAGTGGCAAGAACGGATGCCCTTATCCTGTTACTGATCTTAGGAGAAAATCTTTTGGCTTTTCACCATTGGGTATGATTTCAGCTGTGGGTCTGTCATAAGTGAACTTTATTGATTTGGGGTGTATTACGTCTGTGGCCACTTTGTTGAGAATTTTTATTATCAATAGTTGTTGAATTGTGTCAGATTCTTTTGCTGCATCTGTTGAGGTGATCATATGCTTTTTATTCTTTATTTTTATGTATCACAGTGATTGATACATGGATTTGAAACACTCTTTCATCCTTGGAATATCATATATGATCTTTTTAATGTATTGTTGGATTAGATTTGCTAATATCATATTGAGGATATTTACATACATGTTTATCAAGTATATTGGCCTTTATTTTTTTTATGTCATGCCCTCACATGGTTTTGGTGTCAGTAATGCTTCCTATGTAAAATATATGTGGAAAGTTTCTCTTCTCTTCAATTTTTGAAGAATTTGAGAAAGATGGATATTATATTTTCTTTAAATACTTTGTGCAATTAGCCAGTGAGTCATCTGGTCCTGGGTTTTTTATTGTATTTTTTAATTATTGTTTTAGTCTTTTTGCTATTGATTGGTCTATTCAGATTTTCTATTTCATTAAGATTCGGTGTTGGAAGGTATATGTTTCTGTGAATTCATCCCTTCCTTCTAGATTATCCAACTTGTTGGCACATAATTGTTTGTTGGATCTCTTACGATCCTTTATATTTCTGAGATTGTAGCATTTCTATTTCATTTCTGATTTATTTATTTGAGTCCTCTCTCTTTTTTTCTGGTTACTCTAGCTAAAGGTTTGTTAATTTTGTTTATCTTTTCAAAGAACCAGGTCTTTATTTCATTGATCTTTTCTACTAGTTCTTTCTCTTTTCCTTTTATATCTGCCCTAAGCTTTATTATTTCCTTTCTTCTACTAATTCTGAGCTTTGTTTGCTCTTCTTTTCCTAGTCCCATTATGTGTAAAGTTAGATTACTTTGGAGAAATTTTTCTTGTTTTATGAGGCAAGCCTGTATTGATGTGAACTTTTAAAGTTGCTTTCAGTTCAGTTCCATCATTCAGTCGTGTCTGACTCTGTCACCCCATGGAATACAGCATGCCAGGCTTCTCTGTCCATCACCAACTCCCAGAGCTTGCTCAAACTCATGACCATCAAGTCGGTGATGCCATCCAACTATCTCATCCTCTGCTGTTACCCTCTCCTCCTGCATTCCATCTTTCCCAGTATCAGGGTCTTTTCCAATGAGTCAGTTCTTCACATCCAGTGGCCAAAGTATTGGAGCTTCAATCTCAGCATCTGTCCTTCCATTGAATATTCAGGACTGATTTCCTTTAGGATGGACTGGTTGGATTTCCTTGTTGTTCAAGGGATTCTCAAGAGTCTTCTCCAGCACCACAGTTCAAAAGCATCAGTTCTTAGGTGCCCAGCTTTCTTTATGGTCCAGCTCACATCCATACATTACTACGAGAAAAATCATGGCTTTGACTATATGGAACTTTGTCAGTAAAGTAATGTCTCTGCTTTTTAATATGCTGTCTAGGATTGTCACAGCTTTTCTTCCAAGGAGCAAACATCTTTTAATTTCACAGCTGCAGTCACCATCTGCAGTGATTTTGGAGCCCAAGAAAATAAAGTCTCTCGTTGTTTCCCTATCTATTTGACTTGAAGTGATGGGACTGGATGCCATGATCTTAGTTTTTTGAATGTTGAGTTTTAAGTCAGCTTTTTTACTCTCCTCTTTCACTTTCAACAAGAGGCTCTATAGTTACTCTTCGCTTTCTGCCGTAAGGGTGGTGTCATCTACATATCTGAGGTTATTAATATTTCTCCTGCTGTCTTGATTCCAGCTTGTGCTTCATCCAGTCTGGCATTTCACATGATGTACTCTGCATATGAGTTAAATAAGCAAGATGACAATACTTGACATACTCCTTCCCCAATTTGGAATCAGTCTGTTGTCCATGTCCAGTTCTAACTGTTGCTTCTTGACCTGAATACAGATTTCTCGAGAGGGAGATCAGGTGGTCTGGTATTTGCATCTCTTGAAGAATTTTCCACAATTTGTTATGATCCACACAGTGAAAGGCTTTTAGCATAGTCAATGAAGCAGAAGTAGATGTTTTTCTGGAATTCTCTTGCTTTTCCTATGATCCAAAGGATGTTGGCAATTTGGTCTCTGGTTCCTCTGCCTTTTCTAATTCCAGCTTCAACATCTGGACATTATTGGTTCATGTACTGATGAAGCTTAGCTTGGAGAATTTTGAGCATTACTTTGCTAGTGTATAAGATGAGTGCAATTGTGCGGTAGTTTGAACATTCTTTTGCTTTGCCTTTCTTTGGGATTGGAATGAAAACTGACCTTTTCCAGTCCTGAGGCCACTGCTGAGTTTTCCAAATTTGCTGGCATATTGAGCACAGCACTTTCACAGCATCATCTTTTAGGATTTTAAATAGTTCAGCTGGAATCCCATCACCTCCACTAGCTTTGTTCATAGTGATGCTTCCTAAGGCCCACTTGACTTCGCACTCCAGGATGTCTGGCTCTAGGTGAGTGATCACATCATCGTGGTTATCTGGGTCATTAAGATCTTTTTTGTATAGTTCTTTTGTGTATTCTTGCCACCTCTTCTTAATATCTTCTGCTTCTGTTACATCCTTGCTGTTTCTGTCCTTTAGAGTGCCCATCTTTGCATGAAATGTTCCCTTGGTATCTCTAATTTTCTTGAAGAGATCTCTAGTCTTTCCCATTCTATTGTTTTCCTCTTATTTCTTTGCATTGATCGCTGAGGAAGGCTTTCTTATCTCTCCTTGCTATTCTTTGGAACTCTGCATTAAGATGGGAATATCTTTCCTTTTCTCCTTTGCTTTTTGCTTCTCTTCTTTTCACAGCTGTTTGTAAGGCCTCCTCAGACAGCCATTTGCTTTTTTGCATTTCTTTTCCTTGGGGATGGTCTTGATTTCTGTCTCCTATACAATGTCATGAACCTCTGTCCATAGTTCATCATAGATAGGCACTCTGTCTATCACACCTAATCCCTTGAATCTATTTCTCACTTCCACTATATAATCGTAAGGGATTTGATTTAGGTGATACCTGAATGGTCTAGTGGTTTTCCCTACTTTCTTCAATTTAAGTCTGAATTTTGCAATAATGAGTTCATGATCTGAGCCAAAGTCAGCTCCTGGTCTTGTTTTTGCTGACTCTATAGAGCTTCTCCACCTTTGGCTGCAAAGAATATAATCAATCTAATTTTGATATTGACTATCTGGTGATGTCCATACATACACTAGAGTCGTCTCTTTACTGTATCCCATAGATTTTAGTATGTCATATTTCTGTTTCATTTCTCTCTAGACATTTTTTTATTTCATAGATGACCCATTGGTTGCTTAGTAGCAACTGTAGTATTACATAATGCCCTTCTCTGTCTTTTATTTCACTGTTAGTTTTAAATTCCATTTTGTCTGATATGAGTGTAGCTACTCCAGCTTTCTTTTCCTTTCCTCTTGAATGGAATATCTTTTCCCATCTCTTCAGTTTTAGTCTATGTGTGGCCTTTCTTCTGAACTGAGTCTCTTGTAGGCAGTCTATATTTTGGTCTTTTTTTTTTTTTGTCCATTCATCCACTCTATATATTTTGATTAATAAATTTAGTCCAGTTACATTTAAAGTAAGTATCAATAGTTATGTATTTGTTGCCATACTGTTAGGTTCACATATAACATCCTATACAATTAGCCTGTTTTAAGTTGGTAGCAACTTAAATTTGAATATATTCCAAAACTTTATCTTTTTGATATTCCCCCATGTTTTATTCCTGGGCTAGGAAGATCCCCTGGAGGAGGAAATGGCAATACACTTCAGTGTTCTTGCCTGAAAAATCTCAAGGACCAAGGAACCTGTAGGCTACAGTCCATGGAGTCAAAAAGAGTCAGACACAACTGAGTAACTAAACACAGCAAGCCCCATATTTTATACTTTAAATGACTCATTTTAAATATCTTTATTTTATGCATCCCCTAAGTAATTATTTTAATTTTAGTTAATTTTACTGCTTTTGTCTTTTGACCTTCCTGCTTATTTTATGTGACTAGTTCACTATGTTTATTATATGTTAACCTTTTCAGTGAGATTTTTACTTTTGTATGTTTTCTTATTATTAATTATGCCATTTCTTTTTCTCTTTTCAACTTAAAATGTCCCTTTAACATTTTTTTGTTGGGTTGGTTTAGTGATGATGAACTCCTTTAGCTATAATTGTCTTGGAATATCTTGATCTCTTCTTCAGTTTTGAATGATAAACTTTCAAGGCAGAGAATCATGGTTAGAATTCTTTTTTTTTTTTACTTTCAGCACTGTTGGTATATCATGTACAATTTCTGCTGAGAAATATACTGATAGACCTCTTATATGTTACCTTGTTTTTCTCTTTCTCCTTTTAGAATTTCCTCTTTAGCCTTAACTTTTATTATTTTAATTATAGTATGTCTTGGTGTATGTGTTTACAGATTCATCTTATTTGAAATCATCTGCACTTCTTAGACCTGGATATCTTATTTCCTTTCACAGATTGGGGAAGTTTTTCAGCCACTATTTATTCAAATAATTTTTCTGGTCCTTTTTCTTTATCCTCTCCATCTGGAACCTCTATAATGCAAATTGCTCTTCTGCTTAATGTTATCTCAAAAGTCCCTTTAGGTATCTTCACTTTTTAAGTTCTTTTTCATTTTACTATTCTGTCTGGATGAGTTCAATTGTTTTATCTTCCATTTTGCTTATTTGTTCTTCTAGCTCATCCAGTCTGCTGTGGTGAACTCCTCTAGTGTATCTTTCAGTTTAGGTGTAACTTCTATTTGGTATTTTCTTGTATTTTCTATCTGTTGACATTCTCACTGTGCCCATCCATTTATTTCCTGAGTTTGGTGATCATCTCTATAACCATTACGATTAACTCTTTATCAGATAGAGTGCTTATTTCTACTTCATTTAGTTATTTTTGAGATGTTGTCCTATTCTTCCCATTGGAGCATATTCCTCTGTCTCCTTATTTTTCTTAATTCTCTGTGTTTGTTTCAGTGTATTAGGTGAATCAGCTATCCTTCTCAGTCTTGAAGGAGTGACCTTATTTAGGAAATGTCCTGTGGGGCTCAGAGGTGCATTTCTGCCTGGCCACTAGAGCCGGGCATTCAGGTGTCCTCTATGTGGGCTGCATACACCCCACTTTCTTGTGGGCCATAGCTGCTTCTGCGGCAGGCCAGTGAGCTGGGCTGACCCCCCGGATGGCTGAGGGACATAGCCACGGGTGCCTTGCTGTGCTGGTGGATGAGGCACACCCTCCAGACTGGCTTTGAGACCTTCCTGCAAGGGCTGCACCACTGGTAGACGAGGCTGTCACTTGACTGATGTGTAGGAGTAGATGGAACTCTCAGCGGGACACACTCACTGGTGCTATAAACTTGGAGAATTTCAAAATGGTGCCTGCCAATTAGCAAGGTACTCTGAAATGGCAAAAATGGTTCCTGCCAATGTCTCTTAGTCCCCCAGGAGCATCTGAACTGGTTCCTGCCTCTCTGGTGATGCTTCAAGCTTGGTAAGTGGTTTCCCTTGACCTGCAGTACATATGCTTTTTAACCTGGTGTTTTCATGCAGGTTTTGGAGTTGGGTGAGTCTGCATGTGGGCCCTTTAAGAGCAAGTCTTCTATTCTGTCACTTCTGTGGTCTTCCTAGATGCATTCCCTTTCAGCTTTTTTAAAAAATTGAACTGTAGTTGATTTATAGCATTGTGTTGATTTCAGGTGTATAGCAAAGTGATTCAGATATATATATATATTCTTTTTCAGATTATTTTCCACTAAAGGTTATTATAAGATATTGAGTATAGTTCCCTTTGCTCTACAGTAGTTTCTTGTGTTTATTTTATATATAGTAGTATGTATATAGTATATATATACTATTATATATAGTAGTATGTAAATCCCAAATCCTAATTTATCCCTTCCCTCCCTGTTCGGTAGCCATAAAATTGTTTTCTATGTCTGCGAGTATGTTTCTGTTTTGTAAATAAGCCAAAAAATAAGGAATGCTTCACAAATTTGTGCATCATCCTTGTTCAGGGGCCCTGCTAATCTTCTCTGTATTGTTCCAGTTTAGTATATGTGCTGCCAAAGTAAACACTCTCTTTTGGTTTTTAAAATCAGGTGTTTGGGGGACTCATCTGTCCTGTGCAGGATCTAGGGGTCAAGGTGCATGATATAGAACTTGAGTCCCTTACTCCTCAGAGAAAAGATCAGGACCTTTGTGATCCTTCTCAATTGTGGATCACTGCAGCCAGGATGTGATGTCTTCATTTCTTGGTGAGACATCTCTGTGCCAGTCCTCACTATCTCAATGCTGTCCTTTTACCCTTTGTTGTAGAGGCGCTGTTCCTCCAGGTTTCAGGTCCTTATTATGAGGAGATTATCCCATATGTAGTTGTGGATTTATTGTGTCTGTGGAAGGAGATATGTTCAGAATCATCCCATGCCACCATCTCGAACCCTCCTTCACAATTCTTTTTTAATGTTGATCTTGTATCTTGAAAACAGTGTCACATTTTATTTTTCTGGGCTCCAAAATCACTGCAGGTGGTGATTGCAGCCATGAAATTAAAAGACTCTTACTCCTTGGAAGGAAAGTTATGACCAACCTAGACAGCATATTAAAAAGCAGAGACATTACTTTACCAACAAAGGTCTGTCTAGTCAAGGCTATGGTTTTTTCAGTAGTCATGTATGGATGTGAGAGTTGGACTATAAAGAAAGTTGAGTGCCGAAGAATTAATGCTTTTGAATCGTTGGAGAAGACTCTTGAGAGTCCCTTGGACTGCAAGAAGATCCAACCAGTCCATCCTAAAGGAGATCAGTCCTGGGTGTTCATTGGTAGACTGATGTTGAAGCTGAAACTCCAATATTTTGGCCACCTGATGCGAAGAGTTGACTTACTTGAAAAGACCCTAATGCTGGGAAGGACTTGGAGGCAGGAGGAGAAGGGGAAGACAGAAGATGAGATAGCTGGATGGCATCACCAACACGATGGACATGAGTTTGGGTAAACTCTGGGGGGTGGTGATGGACAGGGAGGCCTGCGTGCTGCAGTTCATGAGGTCGCAAAGAGTCTGACACGACTGAATGACTGAACTGAACTGAACTGTATCTTTTGACTTTGCTCCACTCATGTATTAGTTTTTGGACTTGTGGGGTTTTACTGTTGCTGTTAGATATTTCTTGGGGCTGTCCACATAGTCATGTAAATGATTTTTACCATCATGTTAACTGCAAATAAGACAGTTTTGTTTCTTTCTAGTCTGTATGCCTTTATTTCCTCTGCTCTCCTGGTGAGGACTCCAGTATTATTTTGAATAAGACTGCTGAAAGCAAATATCTCTGCCTAGCTCAAGATCTTAGAGGGAAGGCACTCAGTCTTTTTACCATTATACTAATTGTGTTTTTCTTTTTTTTTTATTTGGTAGATGTTCTTTATCAGGCTGAGGAAGTCCCTCTCTATTTCCAGTTTTCTGACAGTTTCATTCTGCATGAATGTTAAATATTATCAGTCCCTTTTTTTTTGTATCAGTTTATATAAGCATGTGCTTTTTATTGTTTAGCCTGGCAGGCTATAGTCAATGGTGTTGCAGAGTCGGACATGACTGAGCAGCTAACATACACATGGTTGATTCAGTGATCAGTTTTGAAATGCTCAACCAGCCTTGCAATCATGAAATAAACCCCATTGGCTATGTGTATAATTCTTTATATATATGCTGTTGAATTGTATTTGCTTATTTCTTGTTAAGGATTTTTATGTCTGTTTATGAGAGGATGTAGTCTATACATTTCTAGCTTTTTTCTTATTATTTTTTTAGTATCATCTTTGTGGTTTTGTTTTCAGAACAACATTAGCTTCTTAAAATAGTGGATAGATATTCTCTCATCCTCTACTTTCTGCTAGAGAGTTATAGAACTGGTATTAATCCTTCTTAATTGTTCAGTAGAATTTTCTAGTGAAATTATCAGGACCTAGTTAATTCTTTTCAGAAATTTTTAAATTATCAAGTCAATTTGTTTAATAATTTTGTGACTGTTCAGTTTATTTTCTCTCATTTAAGTTTTAGTAGGTTGTGCTTTTCCAAGGAATTGGTTTATTTGATTTAAAATGCCAAATGCATATGTGAAAAGTTGTTTGCAACATTGCCTTGTCATTTTTTTGATGTGTATAGGGCTTGTAGTACTATACTCAAATTCATTCCTGATATTGGCTTGTCAATTTAATTGATCTTTTCGAAGAAGTGGATTTTTGTTTCATTGATTTTCCCTATTGTTTTTCTTACTTTCATTGATTTTTCTTCCTATATTTATTATTTCATTCTCTCTACTTTTATAGGTTTATTTTTTGCTTCTTCTTTCTTGTTACTTGGAGAGTGAGCATGGAGTTACAGACTTGAGATTTCTTCTAGTATAAGCATTTACTACTATACATCTCTCTCTCTGATCAATACCAAAATCAGGTTAATTGTATTCTTTGCAGCTGAAGATGGAGAAGCTCTATACAGTCAGCAAAGAAAAGACCTAGAGCTTACTGTGGCTCAGGTCATCAACTCCTTACTGCAAAATACAGGCTCAAATTGAAGAAAGTAGGGAAAACCACTAGGCAATTCATTTATGACCTAAATCAAGTCCCATATGATTATACAGTAGAGATGACAAATAGATTCAAGGGACTAAATCTGGGAGATGGAGTGCCTGAAGAACTATGGATGAAGGTTTGTATCATTGTGCAGGAGGTGATGACTAAAACCGCCCAAGGAAAATAAATGCAAGAAGGCAAAGTGGTTGTCTGAGGAGGCCTTACAAATAGCTGAGAAAAGAAGAGAAGTGAAAGGCAAAGGAAAAAGGGAAAGATAGACCCAACTGAATGGAGTTCCAGAGAATAGCAAGGAGAGATAAGAAAGCCTTCTTACATGAACAATGCAGAGAAATAGAGGAAAACAATAGAATGGGAAAGACTAGAGATCTCTTCAAGAAAATTAGAGATACCAAGGGAACATTTCATGCAAAGATGGGCACTCTAAAGGACAGAAATAGCAAGGACATAACAGAAGCAGAAGATATTAAGAAGAGGTGGCAAGACTACTCAGAAAAACTGTACAAAAAAGTCTTAATGACCCAGATAACTATGATGGTGTGGTCACTCACCTAGAGCCAGACATCCTGGAATGTGAAGTCAAGTGGGCCCTATGAAATATTACTATGAACAAAGCTAGTGAAGGTGATAGAATTCTAGCTGACCTATTTCTAACCCTAAAAGATGATGCTGTTAAAGTGCTTCATTCAATATTCCCCAAATTTGGAAAATTCAGCAGTGGCCACAGCACTGGAAAAGGTCAGTTTTAATTCTGATCCCAAGAAGGGCAATGCCAAAAGAATGTTAAAACTATCTCAGAATTATACTCATTTCGCAAGGTAATGCTCAAAATCCTTCAAGCTAGACTTCAACAATACATGAACTGAGAATGTCCAGATGTACAGATTGGATTTAGAAAAGGCAGAAGAACCAGAGATCAAAATGCCAACATCTGCTGGATTACAGAAAAAGCTCTAAGAAAATTTTAAAAAATTTACTTCTGCTTCATTGACTATGCTAAAAGCCTTTGACTGTGTGGATCATAACAAACTGTGGAAAATTCTTAAAGAGATGGGAATACCAGACCACCTGATCTGCCTCCTGAGAAATCTGTATGCAGGTCAAGAAGCAGCAGTTAGAACCAGACATGTAATAGCCAACTGGTTCGAAATTGGGAAAGGAGTATGTCAAGGTTGTATTTTGTCACCCTGCTTATTTAACTTATATGCAGAGTTTGTCATATGAAATGCCAGGCTGGATGAAGTACAAACTAGAATCAAGGTTGCCAGCAGAAATCCCAACAACCTCAGATATGCAGATGATACTATAATAAAGGCAGAAAGTGAAGAGAAGCTAAAGAGCCTCTTGATGAAAGTGAAAGAGGAGAGTGAAAAAGCTGGCTTAAAACTCAACATTCAAAAAAAGAAGATCATGGCATCCAGTCCCATCACTCCATGGCAAATAGATGGAGGGGAAAGTGGAAACAGTGAAAGATTTTATTTTCTTGGACTCCAAAATCACTGCAGACTGCAGCTGCAAAATTAAAAGACATTTTCTCTTTGGAAGAAAAGCTATGACAAACCTAGGCAGCATATTAAAAAGCAGAGACATTACTTTGCTGACAAAGGTCCGTGTAGTCAAAGCTATGGTTTTTCCAGTAGTCATGTACGGATGTGAGAGTTAGACCATAAAGAAGGCTGAGTGCCAAAGAACTAATGCTTTTGAACTGTGGTGCTGGAGAACACTCTTGAGAGTCCCTTGGATAGCAAGGAGATCCAACCAGTCAATCCTAAAGGAAATCAACCCTGACTATTCATTGGAAGGTCTGATACTGAAGCTGCAGCTCCACCTGATGCGAAGAGCCAACTCATTGGTAAAGACCTGATGCTGGGAAAGATTGAGAGCAAAAGGAGAAGGGGGCAACAGAGGATGAGATGGTTGGGTGGTATCACTGACTCAGTGGACTTGAGTCTGAGCAAACTCTGGAAGATAGTGAACTACAGGGAAGCCTGGTGTGCTGCAGTTCATGAAGTCACAAAGAATCGTAAATGGCTTAGTGACTGAACAACAACAAATCTGTTCTTTACCTGCGCTTCACAAATTTTGGTATGTTGTATTTTTATTCTCTTCAGTTCATCTTTTGAGTTCTGTGTAGAGTGTTTTTGACTCCTAGGTTATTTTAAAAAATGGTGTTTATGTTCCAAGTGTTTACGGATTCTCCTCTTATATCCTTTTTTTACTTGTTCTTAATTTGATTCCATTGCAGACACAAGTCACACATTCTGTATGGTTTAAATTCTTTTAAATTTGTTGAGGATTTTATGGCACAAGTTATAATCTGTCAAGCATATGTTCAATGGGGACTTGAAAATATTGTTCTTGCTGAGTTGGGGAAAATGTTTTCTGTCAGTTAGGTCCTGTTTGTTGATGGTGTGTGTTCCGTGACTTTGCTAGTTGTCCTCTCATCAAGTAGTGAGAAGGAGTGTTGAAGAATGTGGATTTGTACCTTTTTTTTAAAATTTCTTTCTGGTTTTGGTTCACATATTTTTCAGCTTGTTTGTTTCAGAAAGAATGTATGATTGCTGTGTCTTCTTGGCAGATGGAATTTTTATCAGTATGTAAATTTACTATCTGCCCTTTGTAATTTTCTTTCGTCTAAAGTCTAGTTCATCTGGAAATAATATTGTAAATCTTGCTTGTTTTAATAACATTTTCTTGGAATATGTAATTTGGTTGGCAGCCTACAGTCCACAGTTGGTCTCTGCTGATCAGGATGGTGGTAGAACGTGAGTTTTTCCTCTGGTGTTTAGCTGAGGTGGGACTTGTACTTATTTTGTTTTCTGTCTCTCTGGTTGCCCTTTCCTGGTTATTTGGCCTTTCTCAAGATGTTTTCGTCTAACTTTTGATGCTTCTCCAGGACTCAGTTTGGAATATGAGACAAATGGAAACCCTAGGGTCCTAGTGTCAGTCCTTCTGCTTTCTTCTCTGCACTTTTACAGTGGCCTTATGTTTGTTTATATGTTATGTTAAGACTTTTAGGCATAGTTAATGGAAGTAATAGTTCTACAAAACACTAATAACAAAATGTCATACTCTGGGCATTTTTTTCCCTTAAGTAGTTATTTATTTGGGGCAGAATACCCAGACCATTGTATTTTATTTCTTATATAGATAGATATATACATAAATATATATATATATTTATATATAGATGTAGATAAATATATGTATTTTGTGGAACTGTTGTTGCTCCATGAAACACTTAAGTGACTGCAATGAATACATAAAAATGGAGACTTTTGTTTTTCCCAGTTCTGGAAGCTGGAAATCCAAAATCAATAGCCAGCCAATTCTTTTCCTGGAGAAACCTCCCTTCCTGACTTCTTATTGTGACCTTGTATGGAAGAGAAGATGAATGTTAATTTAGCCTATTCTTATAAGACTACAAGTCCTATTGGATTAGGACCCCATCCTTATTACTGCATTTAGCCTTAATTACCTCCTTAAATGTCCTGTTTGCAAATATAGTCATACCAGAGGTTTAGGACTCCAGCAGCATATGAATTTGGGGAGGGGGCAGTTCAGTCCATACAAATAAGTAAGTGTCTATTCTATCCATAACTGAAAGTCTGAGCTCTAATTTTTGTTTTTTTTTAAATGGTAATAAACATATTTGTGACTGTATTTATTTTAATCATATATATTTTTCCAGATGAAACATGGGCTTTTGAAGGTTCGTTCTTAAATCCTCTTATTCCATTTTATGAAATTTCTTTCCAAACACATTATACCAGCCTGGTCTACTTATAAGCAAATCAGGTCCCTGATGATATGTTCCACTTAATCTAAACCAAGTTTTTATTTTTCATTTTTAACCTTCTTGCTTCAGTTTTTTGGTGGAAATATTTAGTATAACTTTAGGCAGGATATCTTTAGATTAACTTCTTGAAGATAAAAAAAATGTTTCTGTGTTATCATTTTTAGATTTTATTTATACTGTCATAGCAAGTGGTATTTTTCAAAAACATATGCTTTGTTTATTTAGATTTCATATTTATTCAGATTATTGTTGATGAATTTCTTTATATTCTTCACCTAAAGGAAAAACTCCCTGTAAAAATTAGTCTGGTCGCTTTTCAGCCAGTTACTGGGGAACTTCAGTCATGGACTTGGTGGACCCAGGTAGGTGGAAGGTTCTCATGGTGGCCTACATGCCTGCTCAGAGGCCACGAGCCCAGGTGGGCAGAATGCACAGTCAGCACCTTTCCCTCTGTATTTTCTGGTCACCTTCACTCCTGTGAGAATTTCCACACCTGATACACAGTCCTTGTGTGCACAGTAACCAAGGGCACCAGTGGCAGAAGCTCTCCCTTCCCTGGCAGAGGTGGCTAACTTTTTCTTGTTCCCTTGGTTTCATGGCCCTAGAAAGAAAGGGTGTCACAGGTTGCACAGCTTAGAAATGAGAATTCTCTTTTACTTCATGGCCTCATTCACATTCATAAAGTAGGCTGCTCCACTTGTGTTAGAGGAACTGCAGGGGCTCTGAGCAGCCCAGGAGGGCAGAGGCCAGTGCTTTCCCCACATGTAGACCTGGGAGCTCAGGGATCAGTCCTGTGTCCCAGGTCACAAAAAAGCTCTCCTAGGGAGGCAACTTCCCTGTAGGGAGCTTCCTTGTAGCTCAAATGATAAAGAATCTGCCTGTGATACAGAAAACCAGTGTTGATCCCCAAGTCGGGAAGATCCCTGGAGAAGGAAATTGCAACCCACTCCAGTATTCTTGCCTGGAGAATCCCAAGGACAGAGGAGCCTGGTGGGCTACAGTCCCTAAGGTCACAAAAAGTGGGATATAGCTGAGCAACTAACACTACACAAGAACTAAGGAGGTAGGGGTGAGACCTCGGCCCCGCCCTCTCACCTAGATGAGGTGGGCTGGGAAGCACTGCCCTCTCTGAGAAGGGGGCCAGAGGAGTATCTCCTTCTTGGTGCAGGTTGGTGAACAGGAGGCTCACCTGTTTCTGGCTATGCGAGAGGAAGTTCCATGTCACAACCAGGGTCTTGGAGACTGAAGATTCATCCCATTCTCTGGCATCTGCAAGCCATGATGTGTGCTGTCCAAGCTCCATTGTGTTTGAACCTTGCGTTTTCTGCCACCTGACAAATAGCAGAAACTACAGTGGTTGATGTCCCGGAGGGGGCTGGAAAGCTGTGAGGGGAGAGCCACAGGGCTCTGCTGTTCCCCCACCTTGTCCTTTGCTTCCACCAACACTGACTGCATTTGTCTCCTAAGCTCTTTACAAAGGCCTTCATTAGATTTTATAGCAAATGTTGCAAAGACTGTCAGGGTCAAAGGCATATAGATAGCAATGGAACTCAAAGGCAAACAAGCACGCACAAATAGATGAGTTGAAAATTAAGCTACAAAAAAACATAAAGTAACAGCAGCTCTCTTGGAGCAAATATCAGCAGATACAACAAACTGAAGATCTGGATCTAAATTTTAGATAATAGAAATGAATAAATTATGTTTAAATAATTAAGCACAAGAATTGAAGATGCAAGAAAAAAAGCAAAACACTTTGAAAAAAATCACCTAAAATTAATAGAGATGAAAATTATAGACATCAAAATAAAAAAATCTATCTACAAAACAGAAATAAACTCACAGATATAAAAAAAACTTACAGTTATCAAGGAGAAAGGTGAAGGAGGGATAAATTAGGAGCTTGGGATTAACGTATACGCTACGGCATCAAAGCTAGATAAATAACAAGGACCTACTGTTGTAGCAAAAGGAAGTACACTCAATATTTGGTAATGACCTGTAAGGGAAAGGGATCTTAAAAAAAAGAAGAATATATGTATGTGTGTATGTGCACATGCTTAGTCATGTCCAGCTCTTTATGACCCCATGGACTACAGCCCTCCGGGCTCCTCTGTCTATGGAATCTTCCAGGCAAGAATCCTGGATCCATTTCCTCCTCCAGGAGATCTTCCTGATCCAGGGATCGAACCTGCATCTCCTGTATCTGTTAAATTTGCAGGTGGATTCTTTACCACTGAGCCACCCAGGAAGCCAGTATATATATATATATATATATATATACACCCCCATATAGTTATACAGTTATACATATAACTGAATCAGTGTGCTGTACACATTATAAATCAATGACACACCAATGAAACTTTTTAAAAAATCGAAATCTTGGTAGAAATATTGAGTGTCAGATGAGACAGTCAAAGGAATAGAAGCAATTTCCTGGGTTGAATCATAGCCAGTAAAATATGAAATCTTATTTTCATATTTGCACTTCTCAGGTGCTTCTCTGTACCAGGTCCTGCAAATACTTTACATATGTTTACAACATTTCTGAGAAAGGAATATTGAAAAATATTCCTATTTTTCAAGTAAGTCAAAAATAAGAAGAGTCATCAAAACAACGGCACAGTATGTCTGAGGTCTGGCAGAAAGCAATATATGTGAATGCATGAACCCCATCCAGGTGTGACCCCACACTTATTAACCCTGAGACAAGGCAAATGAGTTCCTCTCAAGCGAAGGTGCTCCCACACACAGTGGCTGGTATTATAGAAGGAAATAATAGAACATGGGAAAAGTGTTAGGAGATGAGTTTTCAGTGTAAAGGTAAAATTGTGACCCATACACAGATATGTAAAAATGGACACATGCTAAAGAATTAATTTTACTCATAAAACTGAAGGAACCAGGGAGATGTTAGATACAATTAAAGGAAAAGTTAAACCAGGAAAAATGTATATGAAGTAAAGGAAGGTTGAGATGAATTGTAAGTGCACATAAAATGTGTTTATTTAGAGGGCACAGGAAATCAAATCAACAGCAGTGAAATCACTCCCAGACAACACATAATTTATACATCTATCCCCTGCCTGCCAGCTTATAAAGAGTTTCCAAAGATCTCAGATGTAGTCCCAGACCTCAGGTAGCCAGCTCAGAGCTTTGTGCTTGTAGAGGATGCAGTTTCCAGTGAAATATGATACTATTTTTTTTCTCCAGAAGCCATGTTCCGAAAGGATGGCCGAGAATTTAATAATATTGATGAATAACATAAATCCTCAGTTTCAGGAGATACAAGAAGTCTGAGGAAAGATAAATAACAAGAATGGGCACCTAGACAACTTTACTAAAACCTGCAGAAGGCAGGAAGCTAAGGAGATTCTGGAAACACTGAAAGAGCGAAAGTTTGTTACAAAAGCATGAAGATTAGACTGACTGCAGGCCTTTTAGAGGCAAAAGTGAGAAGCAGAAAAAGATAAGAGTAACATTAAAGTTTAGGAGAAAATAATTGCTGACCTAGAATTCTGTACCCTTCTTTACGTGAGGGGCAAAATCAGGATATTTTCAGGAAAAGAAGGACTCAAGAATTATTGTTACCATGAAGAGGTAAACTGCCATAATGAAACTATCAGAGTATAAATGTAGGAACAGGGTCTATGAAGAAATACAGTTAAAAATTCAGGTAAATATAAACAATTTTGAACATATGTAATATTAACAGTGAACTTGAGAGTGCGTGTACCCCAATGTTCATTGCCGCATTGTTTACAATAGCCAGGACATGGAAGCAACTTAGATGCCCATCAACTGACGGATGGATAAGAAAGCTGTGGTACATATACACAATGGAATATTACTCAGCATTAAAAAAAAATTCATTTGAATCAGTTCTACTCAGGTGGACGGAACTGGAGCCTATTATCCAGAGTGAAGTAAGCCAGAAGGAAAAACAACAATACAGTATACTAACGCGTATATATGGAATTTAGAAAGATGGTAACGAGAACCCTGCATGCGAGACAGCAAAAGGAACGCAGATGTATAGAACAGACTCGTGGACTCTGTGGAAGAGGGCAAGGGTGGGATGATATGGGAGAATGACATTGAAACATGTTAATTATCATATGTGAAATCAATCGCCAGCCCAGGGTTGATGCTCGGGGCTGGTGCACCGAGATGTCCCAGGGGGAGGGGATCGGGAGGGAGGAGGGAGGGGGGTTATGGAGGGGGAGCATATGTAGACCCATGGCGGTTTCATGTCATTGTATGGCAAAACCAACACACACAAAAAAAAATAAAATAAAATGCCAAAAATAATAAAGCACTGTATGGATGGTACTTGGAGATAAACCACTTAGTTGGATGTAGTTGCTCTGACAGAGCATAGAGTTACCAGATTTGAGTAAGATATACATGTTAAAAATGTAAGGATCAAAACTACCTGTGATACATTGCTAAGGTGGGGGGAAAAAACCAAATTCTAGATTATTTTATGTAAGATCCAAAATTTTGTTTAAAATCTCTGTGTGTATGCATGTGGTATGCATGTGCATTATATGCAATCAGTGTATCCACATCTGTAGAAGAAGTTCAGGAAAAAATGGTAAAGAGGTTACCTCTGAATTATAAAATTATGGGTAATTTTAATTTTTATTCCTTAAATAATTTCATTAATTATTTTGTACCTACCAAGTGCTTTCCATTTTCCCTTTTTGTGAATATGCTTCATTTCTATAATTAGAAAAGAGCAATAAATGTTCATTTTAAAGGGATTAAAAAAACGTAAGAATAACTATCAGAAGCATAAGAATATTTTTTTAACTTTCAGACAGATTAGAAGCTAATAGAGAAAGAATAAAGAAAATATGAGAAGCCTAAAGAAACAAAGAAATAAAGAGGGCAAAATTAAAGAGTAAGAATAAAACCAAGCATTGTAAGGACAAGAGAAGAGAGAGGATTAGGCAGTTAGTTAAAAAGACAGATTCCCCAACTCTCTGTCTATCTACTATCTATGGGAGGCTTCTCAGGTGGCACTAGTGGTAAAGAGCCCGCCTGCCAAAGAAAGAGACATAACAGACTTGGGTTCAACCCCTGGGTCTAGAATATCTGCTATAGTAAGAAATGGCAACCCACTCCAGTATTCTTGCCTGGAAAATCCCATGAACAGAGGAGCCTGGAAGGCTACATCAATGAAGTCACAAACAGTGGACACAACTGAAGCAACTTAGTCACCACACATCTATCTAAGTGTGTATCTATCTATCTATCTATCTATCTATCAGATAGATAGATAGATATAGATATATATTTTAAAATCCAGCTATACATTATTTGGATGAAAATAAAGTGTAAGTACACAGAGGCAAAAAAAAAGGATGTGTTTGATCAACAAGATAAAATTAAATGGCTATGTTTACAACAGGAAAACACACACATATACACACTCATGTGCATGCATACTTGCTATCAGAAAAGAGGTACAATCATGGTTAAAGTTCAAGTAATAATGAAATTTCTAAAAATATATAACAAATTTCACATGTATACACCTAATAAAATGACTTTGATACAAATGAAGAAAAAATGGTAGATAAATCCATAATTATGATAGAAGATTTTAGTGTACTTTTTAGTACTTGATAGTTCGAGAAGGGAAAAAAGTATGTATCAATAGAATTCCACAGTTAACAAGCCTCATCTAATGTAGAGAAATGGATACAGATAGACACAGATAGAGATGTGTCCTCATTCTACTGAAAATATATATCTAGAGAACTGAATACCCAAATGTGAATAAAAAAAACTTTAGTGGGTGTGAATGTGTGAGAGCATGTGTATATATATGTAAGGAGAAATCCGTAGCCGTAAATGCTTACATTAGACAGTTCAGTTCAGTTGCTCAGTCGTGCCCAACTCCTTGCGACCCCATGGACTGCAGCATGCCAGGCATCCCTGTCCCATCACCAACTTGCAGAGCTTGTTCAAATTCATGTCCATCGAGTCAGTGATGCCCAACCATCTCATCCTCTGTCGTTCCCCTCTCCTCCTGTCTTCAAGCATTAGGGTCTTTTCTAATGAGTGAGTTCTTTGTATCAGGTGGCCAAAATTGGAGCTTCAGCTTTAGCATCAGTCCTTCCAATAAATATTCAGGACTGATTTCCTTTAGGATTAACTGGTCTGATCTCTTTGCAGTCCAAAGACCTCTCAAGAGTCTTCTCCAGCACTCCAGTCCAAAAGCATCAATTCTTAGGTGCTCAGCTTTCTTTATGGGCCAACTCTCACATCCATACATGACTACTGGAAAGACCATAGCTTTGACTATATGGACCTTTGTCTGCAAAGTAGTGTCTCTGCTTTTTAATATGCTGTCTAGGTTTGTCAGAGCTTTTCTTCCAAGGAGCAAGCATCTGTTATTATGTTATATTATTTATAACGCTGTTGTAATCTATCCAGTATTACATCTGATTGTTATCATCACATCCATGTTATATGCAATGTAACATATAAATTGGTGGTTAAAGAAAAGATATTGATAAATTCTTCTGGAAGCGTCCTGCTAATGCCTAGATGTCTGCCTTCTGGGATCTCTGGAAGGTAGAAACAACCATGAAATTTCAGTTCTGCTCAAGACTTTTTGATCACAATCTATGACAAGTCACATTGCTATAATTCAAACCTGTCCTATCACTTTAGAATAAAATATAAAGCAAAATAAAAATACCCAGATAAAGGACTTAGCTACTCATTTTTGAAACAAAATTGATATTTTCTCTATAGATACTGTTCCTCCGAAATCTAGACATCAGTGGTGTCTTAAAATGTAACTAGCATCTTTTTTTTTTTAAGAGATTTAAGATAAATGACACCTTCCATTGACAGTTGTTTGAGATAAATGGATTTCCTCTTTTTTCTTCACATACTTTTTTCTTAAAATATTTTGAAATTTATTATTTTATTAAGATATTATTAAGGATTATATAAAATATTGTGTGTTTACCATGTACAGTGTGTTGGCTTGATACACATCTTTGTGCCATGTGCTAAGTCACTTCAGTTGTGTCTGACGCTTTGTGACCCTATGGACTGCAGCCTGCCAGGCTCCTTGGTCCATGGGATTATCCAGGCTAGAATACTGGAGTGGGTTGCCAGATCCTCCTCCAGGGCATCTTCTCCACCCGGGCATCAAACCTGCGCCACCTATGGCTCTCGCAGCCCCTGCATTGCAGGCAGATTCTTTATTGCTGAGTCACCAGAGAATCCCTGATTCCCGTTTCTACTGCAATGCAGTTGCCACTGTCGCATTACTGACGTCTCTAATCATCACATAATCATAATTTCTATTTTTGTGTTAGGAAAATTAAGATCGTTTTTGTCTTTCTGCTCTCACTCTCTCTGTCTTTTGAGGACCATGTGACCTCAGGGGAAGCAGGTCTGATAGTGCTCGAGACTCTCTTCATTACAGTCCTCACCTCAGGAGCCCACAGTCTGCTCTTGGCAGTAGTGTATTGCACCTGAGCTTTTTGCTCAGAGGTGGGGTTTGGTGCTGCAGGTGAGATAAGCAGAGGCTACACTGAGCTGGGATTGGAGGGCTCTGCTTCCAGTGCCAGGAGCACTTCCCAGGGCCACATCTGGCGCTGTGTTGCACACTCGGGATGGGGAGGAGGCGAGCAATCTTAGCCCAGGCCACCAGGATTCACTTGTGCCCCCTGGGCTCTGCCTGCCTGTGCTGCTGGGACATCTGGAAGCACAGTTTGAAATCCTTCCCTAAGAATGGGCCCTTGGGTCCTGCAGGCACGGCCACTGGTGGTTTACTTTCAAGCCCCTGTAGTACCTGCCTTGCTGCCTGGGGCAGCATCTCACTCACCCTTGCTCCAAGCACACCTTCCCTTTGTGAAGCCTCCCTTGGTCCAGTCTACCTCCAGGCATGTGACCAGACTGCACTTCCTGCTGGCAACTTGTTCACCTTCCCACTTGTGAACCTTCTGCACATCCTTAGAGCCCGTCCAGCCTTAGAGCCCGTCCAGAAGTCTTCTGACTGATGATGTAGGACCCGCACCTTCAATATTGGGGTTAATAACCCTCCCACTCCATGAGCACCTTTCAGTGGGGGTGCGCAGAGCTCTTCTCATACCAAGTGCAAGCTCATCTACCCATCACTAGCTGGACGAAGGCTGCCAGAGACAAGAGCTTTTGAGGGGAGTGAAGAGCCATGTGCCAGGGTTGTCAAAATCTCTGAGGGTACACCCTGTTTTCCAGTAGTCAAGAAAAAATATATATGTTTGACCAGTTCCTAAAAGTTTAATACAGAAAGTTTCATATGTACACCAATACAGAGAAAGAAAATGAGCTGAATTATATGGGCCCACCCAGCCTCCAGGGTGACCAGAATCTGCTGGCTACATGATGCCATGTGTCCTGGGCATTCTTGGTATTGTCACCTGTCAGGTCCTTGACATGGTTTTGATTACTTGTGTTTCCCAGGGACTTTTCATCCCCTTCCTGTTTTCAGACTCAGATTTTAACACAGGACCCCTTTTTAAACAAAGTTTATCTCTAGCCTTAATGGTGAAAACAGATGAAGTGGATTAAAACATAATTATTACCATAATTACTTTTATATAATTTACATATAAAGTCAGTTACTAAAACTTCCACAATAGTATTAAGATTTGAATTTTTATAATGATGATAGTGGTACAGATCCATTTATTACAGTATTCTATTTTGGTTGAACCATATTCAGAAATCACTGAGTCACAAAGGTAAGGTGTTGCTAATGGTAACAGATTTTTATCTTATTTTTACCCACTTGCCTTGTGATCTCTAGAGTCTCTTCAGTTAAACTGATTCAAATCCATGAAGAAGGAGCTGTGTGTATGATTTTCATCCAAAATTAATCATTAACAGTTGCCCGCAGTCTTTATAAACTATAAAAGTTAGACAAGACGACACCCAAGCTTAAAATAAGCAAAGCTATGCCAGCATCACACTCTGCTTTCTGCCTTTGTTGCTACATAAGTGGAAAGAGATGGCAAGACAGATGCAGGTTCTATGCTAGAATTGTAGGATCAAATGTGAATTGTTTTAATAGAGTAATACTGCAGACCTGAAATCTTACTGGGTGATTCATTTCCAAAAATTCCAAATACATACAGTATTCATGGCAAGAGGCTCTTTAAGCTAAACTTTCCCCAGGAAAGTAGTGAAACAGACCATGTTAATTAATTAATACATTGAGTGTCTGGAGAGTTAAGATTTTGAAAATGATTGAGTGTGTTTGGACTTTTATTACTATTTTGAAACACAAGGAAAAGAAACTTGGAATCAAACACTTGTAGAAACCTGAAGCACCTCCACAGAATCTTGGAGTTCCAGAAACTCTGATTTGAAAAACAAGGTGAAATCCAGTGTGAGTTTGTGAAGGCCCACATGCTCAGCTATTTGGCACCCAATCACTGTTGATGTCTCATTAGGACACTTGGGTACAGGCTGCTGTCAAGCAAAGAATATTTATATCTTGAGCTTTCTTCTTCCTTTCTCCCTGAATGTGTTTACAAGTGAGGGAGTGGATGTGACCTTCTTCATCTCAGAGGATTATCATTTTATCATAGCTTAGTCTTCCTCCTTCCTTTCAGCATCATCACATTTTTATCTTCAAACCAAAGCTTGCTTGTACAGTTTTTCTTGAAGTTTCCGGTGCTGTTTTTTAATTAAAGATTTTTTAAAAACAATTAATCCTTAAGCAAATCTATGGTGTTTTCCAGCTTGTTTTTTCTTCTGTTCATTACTCTGAATCCACTTTACTGTCTTCAGAGACCTCTCATATCTTGCTGTAGTTTGGACCCCCAACTCTTTACTAGACCCTCTATACAGTTCACCCTGAAAAATCCCTTTTCTGAATCTTTAAGTTTAGTCTGAACGTTTGTTTCTTCTTTAGTGTTCACCCTCATTTTTCTGAAGCTGATGATCAAGTCCATGGCCAAGAAAATATACATAAGAAGCACCTGAATGTTCTTGAAAACACCTTTTTATGCCTTCATACGCGAGGGGTTTCCTTCAGCTCTAAAATTTCTCTATGTGGCTTCTCTCCCTCCCACTCCCCTGATGTTTCCTCCACTTTAGTTGAGTGAATTTCCCCAGCCTTTACTTTGAGACCCTTATCCCTTCTGTCTTCTATTTCATCTCAGTGATTCTTACCAGCCAAACCTCCCACCCATTTTTAAAGTTGTATTTCATAGATCATATTTAACTTCATATTGCCTTCTGTTTTTCTAAATGCAATATCCATTTGAATTTTAATAAGGGTATTACTTTTTATAAGAGGTAACTTTTCATTCCTTTCATTGAAAGTTTCTTCTTGGATCTTTCTTGTCTCTATCCTTGGCTGTGTCTCTCACAATGAAGACTGTCCTCAGATATCTTGTGATGATGACTTTCCCCTTTAGAGAAAGCCGGAGACAGAGAAGGCTGCAGAGACTCTGGAGACATGGGCAGCCCATGGCAGAGGTCCTCCAGTTGCTAAAAGGAGGGAAATTTAACTCACAGTGCTGGTATCATGACTGGCTGCCTACATTTTCTTAAGGCTGTTTACTTTTTATTCACCCATAGGGCAGTATTTTAAGGATATGTTTTAATCAGGTGTGGTAAGATGAAGACACAGAAATGACGAAGGAAGGAAGTTTATTAGATACTCACAGTTCCCTAGAAACAGGAGGCTTGCTTGCTTGCCATGCAGGACCACATGGGGAAACACCAGGGGCTTGGGGGAAAACATGCTCAAAAGCCTTTATTGTGGTTTCCATAGAATGGAAGTGGTAAAGTGGGGTAAGCATGGCTAGGACTTGGAATGCTTTCAGCAGGCTCCTGTGCATATGGCTTGTTGCTCTTTGTCTGGTGTATACCCCTGGGGCAACTAGGGTGGGTGGCTGGTGACCAGGAGATGAGAACTCCATAATGGAGCTAGTTGGGGTATGGGCTCTGGATTAGTTGGTTTTCATTTGACTGAGTTGTTTGCTGTCTCCAAGAATTGGTTAATCTGGGGCAGTGGGGTGATGGGGACAGTCCCTCCAGGGTCAGCAAGGCTCCAGATGTCATAGTGTCAGAAGACAGAAAGGGAAAGACCTGGATATTAAGGGCTCTTGGTCTTAATTATTTTTTCCTTCCTGTTTTGTGCGTCCTTTTAACCAAGTTGGTCACTGCTGTCTGGAGGAGGTTCTGAGCATGAGCAGGGGTGGGGCTGGGGTGCATTTATCTAAACTTGAACCTGATTCTGTTCTCTCTCTACCTGTCATTACCAGTCCTGGAGCCTGGTACCCCTAATGGCTGTCCAGCTCCCCTGGGCACCTGCAGCCCTCAGTCACTCAAGATGGATTTATCAAGCACCATCTGAGCTTTGGGCCCAATCATGGGGCTGACACTAGAGCCTTGAATGCAGTGGGTCCAAATCCCACACTTCTGGGCCTATAGAGAGGCACTTTACATCCCCCCACTCTGTCTCCTGCAGATAGATTGAAATGCTTCATGTGTAAAGTCCTCCTAAGTTGTTTTCAGGTTTCATTTTTGCTAAGAGCTTTTGTTTTATATGCATATGGAAAAATCAGTGTCCCTATGAAATAGAGGAAGGCATTGGCCCCATCCCTCTGTGCTCTGGGAAGACCTTCCAGGTCAGCCCCATGTGGGGCTCTCACACTGCTGCCAGCTGCCCTACCTGAAAGCAGCAGCCCTTCTCAGAGCTGCTCAGACCACGAGAACAACCACCCCAAGGGCACAGGAATCCCACTGCCTGGCCGGCTTGGCTCACGGATCCTTCTCCTCTTTCTAGTGCTGATGAACGGTTTGATGCTACGTTCCACACCAACGTGTTAGTGAATTCTTCTGGGCACTGCCAGTACCTCCCTCCAGGTAAGCACCACCCCCTTTGTCCCGTGCATTTAGACAGTGTGAGGGAGGTTGGGGTGCCCAGTGGTGCCCCCAGGGGCAGCAGCTGGCTCTGTGCTCTGGGCATCCTTAGCTGTCACACATGCCTGCTGCTCCTGCCTTCTCCTCTATGCCCCCATATATTCCCTGAATGTAGCAATGCCATCTTCCTGTTTTTCTGTCTTGGGATCATGGCTCAAGCTGTCTTTCCAACACATGCCCTCTGTCCTTAATGTTTGTCTTACGTTCTTTAAATTTCTGCTACAACTAAAATAAATCTCCCTTGTCAGGTCATTCCCATCCTCCTTACAATCTGCAAGCCAATCCCTTGGCCATTTCTTCCCTCACAACCCCAGTTTTCCTTCCCACTGCACTGGATACCTGGGCAGGTGCTGCCCTCCAGGTGTTGACCTTTCTGGGCTGGCTTCTTGAGTGTGCGCAATAAAGCCCAGCGCATCTCTCTGGTTAGAGGCGAGATCCGACGGTTTCTTCCTGGAAGCGTGTCTCTCCTTCTCAGGCAGCTGATGGATAACTGATTCCTTGGATTGAATCTCCTCTCACAAGCCCATCATTCCTGTCAGTTCCCAGGACCCTGGGCCACTCATGAGTGAGCAGTGTGGTGGGAGACTTGGGCTTTCATGGCCTTGAGATACTAACAGATTTTTTAAAAAACCTTCTGGATGGTTTTTCACATGTTCTTTCCCAGTGTTATTTCCTCTACTGAAACTGTTTAACTTCCTGCTCACAGCAGCCTGCAACCACTTCCCACCTCACCACCAACCCACATACTGCATAACATACATACACACCCCCCACATGCATACACATTACCCACCATACACATACGTACACACACCACACCACACAAATAGACACATCACACAAAGGCATACCACACACTACACACTCTACATATCACGCGTGCACACACACATACACACACACACACACACACACACATACAGCGCTCACAGTAGAGCTGGCTTTTCCTATTGGGTTGTTTTTGTGCTTTTCTGGGCTAACAGAGGATAAGCACCCCAAAGGAAGGATCTGTGTTTATTCCTATTAGAACCACCACTCATCAACCAGGGGGCCTACGTGGAGGTAAATAAATGCATGAGGGACTGAAACCGTCACAGGCAGACACCATCCACTGTTGTCTGTGGAGATGGAAGGACTTCAGACTTACAGGTTTTCTGTCTTACAGCTTGTGCTTCCTTACTTCTTCCTCAACCCTTCCTCACCTCCCCCAGGCCTTGCAAACCTCCTTCCTAACACAGAGCTTGGAGAGGGTTTTCCATCACTGGTACACTCTTTTACAGCAGGCCTAGAAGTTGCATCTTTTATCATGAGGGCTGTTTTGGAAAATGATCTCCAGCAGTCATCCATGTAGAAAAATATGGGGCTATGGGTTGTATTGAAGGTTGGGGCCATTTTCAGCCACAGGAGCAGCACTCCTGACCCACGAGTCCTCTGGGCCCAGAGGACCCAGACCCTCTGGGCCCCGTACCTGTGTCCCAGCCTCCATGGCCCCTGGAGTCCATCAGGAAGGCACACTGAACTTTGACTGTGGGAGTCTCCCCTACCCTGGCTGGAGAGTATGGGGCAGTCTGATTTGGGGCTACAGGCGTGTACCTGGGGTCACATAGACCTGTCTGGGAAGCTGCTCTGCTCTAGCAACTAAACAGGCAAGTGTTTCAAGTGGAAGCTTTGAAATAGACTTGGTTATGAAATGACTTTTTTCCCCATCACATTTTTATTTTTTAACAGCATTATTGAGGTATTATAAATTACATATCATACAGCTGACCCATTTTAAGTACATGATTCAGTGATATTTAGTAAATTCACAGAATTGTAGGACCACAACTGTAATCTAGTTCTAGAACATTTCCTATCACCCCCACCAAAGATCCCTTTTGCCTGTTTCCAGTTAATCCCACCCTCTGCCAGCCACCGGCAACCACTGACCTGCTTTCTGTCTCTAGAGAGTCTCTTTTTCTGGTCATTTCATAGAAATGGAATATTACAGTTACAGAGTTCATTTTCTACCGGCAATGAGGGTTTCAGAGGATCCAGCCCAATAATGAGAGAGCAGTGTCTGTAATGACTTCCAGATTCCTGTAGACATTGGATGTGATACTGCAAATCCCATTTAAAGAGACTTGAGGCGAAAGGAAATTTATTATCCTTTCACAGTTTGGTTGTGGGTGAGGGGGTCCCTGAATCCCTTCCTCCATTCACTTTTTTTTTAATTTG
The DNA here is from genome assembly GCA_007570785.1 of Antilocapra americana. Taxonomy (NCBI): domain Eukaryota; kingdom Metazoa; phylum Chordata; class Mammalia; order Artiodactyla; family Antilocapridae; genus Antilocapra; species Antilocapra americana. Next base: position 1,503,261 of record ML661900.1, on the reverse strand, counting down.
GTAGCAGATTTATAGAGCCCCTGCCCTGTCCCTGAGAACACTGGACCCCTAGCTATTTGTGCCATCACTGCCTTCTGGTCCTTCCCTGGGCAGCAGGGAGCACTTGAGCATAAATGAGTATAAATGGGCATAAAGGTACACTGGAGTCAGCTTATCTCAGTGACGTGCTGGGAAACTCACTGCCCACTTGTCCTGTCCTTCTTTTCAGTGCAAACTCTAATTTTTGTCCAAACACTACCTCCTCAACCAAAACCTGTTAGTTTTTGTTCTGTTTACAATCTAGAATTCAAGTGAGTTAAAATTATCTTCCACATATATTTCTGGATAAACCAAATATTTCCCCAATTTTTAACATAAAGAAAGTGCTCCTTCCACTCCTCACCAAACACACACACACACACCCCTTTCAGAGTCTGTTTCTAAGCTCTTCATTATTTTCATCAGCTTGTATTGGATTTTTTCACATTCTTTGCATGTCTCTTACTGTTTAGAATTTGGAGATGCACATGCATGGCATGAGAAAGTGTACAGAACATTTAATATTTTGAACAGAAATCTCTCAGAATAGAAAATGTCAGTGTAGTCTTTGAAATGTAAAAGACAGTAAAGCCTCAACTGAACTTCTTTTCAAGAGATTTTTCCAAAAAGACCCAGCTTGTCCTAGACAGATCTAGCTACAGTTTGGGTGGGCAGATTTGACTGAAGCCTCTTTGGTCACACCCAGCTAAGAGACCCTGGTACCCACACCTCCTCCTCCTAAAGGGAGCACAAATGGTCCAGGGGATATGCACAGAGCATTGATCCTGAGACATGCAGAGTATCAGTAATGATGCATCATTTAACTTGCCAACCTTTGATCAGGCTAGCAAGAGTTTCACTCCATGAAGAACAGGCTGTGTGTATTATGAACAGTGTATGAGATGGAGACCAAGGAATTGCTGTGCATTTTTTTCCCAGCATTATCGAGGTGTAGTTGACAGATGAAATTGTAATGTATTTATCATATATATGTTCACACATATATACACATACATGTGTGTATACACACACATGTACATATATGTGTATATCTATGTCACATATATATGTATGTATATACATGGGTTCGATCTCTGGGTTGGGAAGATCCCTTGGAGGAGGGTATGGCAACCCACTCCAGAATTCCATGGACAGAGGAGCCTGGCAGGCTACAATCTATAGAGTCACAAAGAGTTGGATACAACTGAAGTGACTTAGCATGAATACACATATATGTATGTGTGTGTGTATATGATATGATATGTATACATACACACACACACCCGTATGCATACATGTTGTGAAATCATTTATTTCCACAATCAGATTAATTAACATACCCATTACCTCACATAGCTAATTTCAGGCATACTTGAAATATTGTAGTCACGGTGCTATATATATATTAGATCCTCACAGTGAATCCTCCTCTTACAACTGAAAGTTTGTACCCTTTGATCAACTTCTCCCCCATCTCCACCACCCTCCAGCCCTTGGCAACCACTATTCTGCTCTCTGTTTCTGAGTTCAAATTTATTTTTTTCAAATTCTGCATGTAAATGATATTATACAGGATGCGTCTTTCTGTGTCTGACTTATTTCACTTAGCATGAGGTCCTCCAGGTTCATCCATGTTGTTGCAAATGGCAAGATTTTCATCTTTTTAAAGGCTGAATAATAATCAGGAATATATTATATTGCATATAATCCATATAAATTCAATTATAGATACATATATATTTTATCTATTTATCCATCAACAAACACTTAGGTTGTTTCTATGTCTTGACTGTTGTGAGTAATGCTGCAGTGAATATGGGGTGCAGATAGCTCTTTAAGATACCAATTTTGTTTCCTTTGGATGTATATGCAGGAGTGGGATTATAAGGTCATATTTAGTTCTATTTATAGTTTTTGAGGACTTGCCTCTGTACTGTTTCCATAGTGGCTGCACAAATTTGCATTCCCACCAACAGTGTGAGACAGCTGTGTGTCTAACGCAGGTCTTGGTCTGTCCTACTGCCCATGTAGGCATCTTCAAGAGCTCCTGCTACATCGACGTGCGCTGGTTCCCCTTTGATGTGCAGCAGTGCAAATTGAAGTTTGGGTCCTGGTCTTATGGAGGATGGTCCTTGGATCTGCAAATGCAGGAGGCAGACATCAGCGGCTATATCCCAAATGGAGAATGGGACCTTGTGGGTAAGCCCAGCAAAGAGGCAATACTGGCAGCCTAGAAGGAAGCTGCTTTAATACCGTGCCGGCTTAAAAAGTTTGAGATGTTCCACTCTGCTTTTCAGCATGAGCATTTATTGAACCCTGCAGCATTCTCCATGATTTACTGAGAGCTCTAGGATTATACACACACAAAAAAAAGCAATTGGGAAATTCGGTGCTTTCCATGAGGAACTTGCAGTTATAGTAAGGTCAGTGCAAGTATGAGCATCTCTATATTACTCAGATCTGCTCCATCCCTAAAATCAGGTGGGACAGCAAATTGGAGTTGATGAGAACCTGTATTTAATGATTTAAATAGAAACACAATAATTATGTTTATAATGGTATTGAGTTTATAGTGTATTATTTATAATCATGGTGTCTTAGTCCACTCCAGCTACTGTAACAGAATGCCATAGGCCAGGTGGCTTGTAAACAATAGACATTTATTTCTCATAGTTGGGAGGCTGGGGATTCAAGATCAGTGTGTTGGCACACTCAGTGTCTGGTGAGGAGGACCTGCTTCCTGGTTCATAGGCAGCTGTCTTCAGGCTGTGTCCTCGCATGGCAAAAGGGACAGGAAATCTCTCTGGGGTTCCTTTTATAAGGGCGTTAATCCCATTCTTGCGGCTCCCTCTATAACCTAATCACCACCCAAAGGCCTTACCTCCAAATAACCATCAGTATGGAGGTTAGGATTTCAGCATGAACTTTGAGGGAACACATTCAGTCAGTAGCATGTGTAATTCAAATACGGAAAAAATCTGCCAGTTCGGCACTGAAGCTATGCTGAGAGGGCCACTTTGACACGGTTGCGGAAATAGACATGTCTAACACTGCCAAAGCCAGAAGTACTGCCCAAAGACATATTGAACCCATAGACACCCCAAAACCTACTATTGGACACTGCACCACCCTTCAGAGAGAGGAAATCCAGCTCCATCAACCAGAACACAGGCACAAGCACCCGCAACCAGGAAAACATAACAGTACACTATTTAACCCCATCTACGGGAGCAGACTCCACAACCAAAAAGAACTATGACCTTGAGAACCTTTTTTTTCTTATAAATCATACTGTTTTATTCCCCCTACATATTTCTGCCTGCACATTAGCCTTTTGTGTTGCTGTGGTTTTCCAAACCTGAAAAAGATGTGTGCTTTTCCTCTTTTTCTCGTTAAAAAAAAAAAAATCATTTTAAGATTTTTTTTCTTTTTAACCTTTTTTTCTTTTGGTGATGTTTCTGATTTTGCTTTTGATATATTCAACTGCTTTTGTTATAGTTCTTTACTGGCTATAGCTATTCCTAAATATCTTTTTCACATACAACCATTTATCTTTGCTTTTCTATTTTTTCTCTTCTCTCTCTCTCTTTTTTTAACCCTCTTTTCCACCCCTTCCTTTTCTCTTATCTGTCCCTTCTCCTCTTTCTTTTATTTTTCTCTTTTTTTCTTCTCCCTTTTTTCCTACACACTTCCTTTTTTCGCCAGGTAAGTTAAATTGTTGAGCTCTCTTTGCTAGATTTCTCAGTTGGTACTCTGCTCAGCCCCAGTTTTCCAGATTGAGCATTAGTTAGCTCTGCTTTTAATTGGTCAATATCACTTTTGAGTTCCCCTTCTCATTAAGTCAATCTCCTGTACTCTTCTTTAGAATACTTTGGTTATAACTATGTGTGTGTAAGTGTGTGTATATGTCCCAATATTTCTGTAATTACCTGCCTGATCTGCTTGATCTCCTCCCACTGGAACACAGGCACAAGTCACCCCTAACAAGAAGTCGACACAAATTAATCAACCAACCCTCAAATCAATCAACCCTCAAAAGGCAAAAACCAAAAAGAAAAAGGAATACAACCCTAAAGCCTGAGAAAAGGAGATCTCAAGTGAAGCAAGTTAGAAAATAAATGAAAAGACAAGAGAAATACAGCACAAATGAAAGAACAAGGTAGAAGCTCACAAGGCCAAATAAGTGAAGAAGAAATAAGCAGTCTGCCTGAAAGAGAATTCAGAAAAATGATAAGATGCTCCAAAGACTTGAAAATAGAATGGAGAAAATGCAAGATACAATTAACACAGTTAATACAATCATCAAAGACAAAGAAGAAATTAAGAATAAGCAAATAGAGATGAATAACACAATTACTGAAATTAAAAAAAAAAACTCTAGAAGGAACCAATTTCAGAGTAACTGAGGCAGAAAAACAAATAAATGAGCTGGAAGATAGAATGGTGTAAATAACTGATGAAGACCAGAATAAAGGAAAAAGGAAAGAATTGAGGTAGCCTCAGAGACCTTTGGGACAATATTAAATGCACCAACATTTGAGTTATAGGGGTCTCAGAGGAAGAAGAAGAAAAGAAAGTCACTGAGAACATTTTTGAGGAAATTATAGTTGAAAACATCCCCAACATGGAAAACAAAACAGTCAAGTCCAACAAGTGCAGAGAGTCCCTTATAGGATAAACCCAAAGAGAAGCACATCGAGACACATATTAATCAAACTAACAGAGATTAAGCACAAAGAAAGTAGCAAGGGAAAGGCAACAAGTAACACACAAGGGAAAACCCATACCATTAACAATGGATCTTTCAGCAGAAACTCTGCAGGCTAGAGGGAATGGCAGGATATATTTAAAGTACTGAAAGAAAAAAAAATCTACAACAAATATTACCATACCTGGCAAAAATCTCATTCAAAAGTGATGCTTCACAGACAAGCAAAAATTAAGAGAATTTAGCACCACCAAAACAGCCTTACAACAAATACTAGAGGGACTTATATAGCTAGTAAACACAAGAGAAAGGGGGGAAATCCCCAAATAATTAGGATAATGCCAATAGGAATATGCTGTTTAGTCACTCAGTTGCATCCAATTCATTATGACCCCATGGACTATAGTCTGCCAGGCTCCTCTGTCCATGGAATTTCCCAGGCAAGCATACTGGAGTGGGTTGCCATTTCCTTCTCCACAATAGGAATCAGTCCAGTTCAGTCACTCAGTCATGTCCGATTCTTTGTGACCCCGTGAATTGCAGTACACCAGGCCTCCCTGTCCATCACCAACTCCCAGCATTTACCCAAACTCATGTCCACTGAGTCAGTGATGCCATCCAGCCATCTCATACTCTGTCATCCCCTTCTCCTCCTGCCCCCAATTCCTTCCCAGTATCAGGGTCTTTTCCTATGAGTTAACTCTTCACATGAAATGGCCAAAGTATTGGAGTTTAAGTTTCAACATCAGTCCCTCCAATGAACACCCAGGACTGATCTCCTTTAGGATGGACTGGCTGGATCTCCTTGCAGTCCAAGGGACTCTCAAGAGTCTTCTCCAACACCACGGTTCAGAAGCATCAATTCTGTGCTCAACTTTCTTTATAGTCCAACTCTCACATCCATACATGACCACTGGAAAAGCCATAGCCTTGACTATATGGACCTTTGTGGGCAAAGTAATGTCTCTGCTTTTTAATATGCTGTCTAGGTTAGTTATAACTTTCCTTCCAAGGAGTAAGCATCTTTTAATTTCATGGCTGCAATCACCATCTGCAGTGATTTTGGAGCCCAAAAAAATTAAGTCTGCCACTGTTTCCACTGTTTCCCCATCTATTTCCCATGAAGTGATGGGACCGCATGCCATGATCTTAGTTTTCTGAATGTTGAGCCTTAAGCCAACTTTTTCACTCTCCTTTTTCACTTTCATCAAGAGGCTCTTTAGTTCCTCTTCATCTTCTGCCATATGGGTGGTGTCATCTACATATCTGAGGTTATTGATATTTCTTCCAGCAATCTTGATTCCAGCTTGTGCTTCTTCCAGCCCAGCGTTTCTCATGTTTCATCAATAATTACCTTAAATGTAAATGGATTAAATGCACCAACCAAAAGATACAGACTGACTGAATGGATACAAAAGCAAGACCCATATATATGCTGCCTACAAGAGACCCACTTCAGACCTTGAGACACTTAAAAACTGCAAGTAAAATGATGGAAAAAGATATTCCATGCAAATGGAAACCGAAGGAAAGCCAGAGTGGCAATCGTTATTTCAGACAAAGTAGACTTTAAAATAAAGAATATTATGAGACAAAGAAGGACACTACATAATGATCAAGGGATCAATCCAAGAAGAAGACATAACACTTGTAAATATGCACCCAGCATAGGAGCACCTCAATATATAAGGCAAATGCTAACAGGTATAAGAAGGGAAATAGAGAGTAACACAATACTAGTAGGGGACTTTAACACCCCCCCCCCATACACCAATGGACAGATCATCAAAAGGGAATCAATAAGGAAACACAAACCTTAAATGAAACATCAGACCAAATGGACCTAATTGATATCTTCAGGGCTTTCCATCAAAACGCGGGAAGAATACACTTTTTTCTCAAGTGCACAGGGACCATTCTCCAGGATAGACCACATCTTGGGCCACAAATCAAGCCTTAGTAAATTTAAGAAAACTGAAATCATTTCAAGCATTTTTTCTGACAACAGCGCTATGAGACTAGATATCAACTGTAGGAAAAAAAAAAAACTGCCAAAAAAAGAAAAAACTGAAGAAGTAAGAAGGGAAATTAAAAGATTCCTAAAAACTAATGACAATGAAAACATGATGGTATTCAGCAAAAGCAGTTCTAGGAAGGACATTTATAGCAACACAATGCTAATGCAAGAAACAAGAAAAGCATCAAATAGACAACCTAACTCTACATCTAAAGCAGGTGGAAAAAGAAGAACAAAAAAACCCAAAGTCAACAGAAGGAAAGAAATCATAAAGATTAGAGCAGAAATAAATGACAAAGAAGTGTAGGAAACATAACAAAGATTAATAAAACTAAAAGCTGGTTCTTTGAGAAAATAAATAAAATTGACAAACCACTAGCCAGACTCTTCAAGAAAAAAAAAAGGAGAAAAATAAAATAAACAAACTTAGAAATGGAAAAAAAGGGGTTACAACAGATAACATAGAAACACAAAAGATCATAAGAGAATATTATGAGTAACTACATGCTAATAAAATGGACAACATAGAAGAAATGGACAGATTCTTAGAAAAGTTCAATTTCCCAAGACTTAACCAAGAAGAAATAGATATTATGAACAAGCCAATTACAAATGCTGAAATCAAAACTGGTAAAAAATCTCCCCAAAAAACTAAAGCCCAGGGCAAGATGACTTCATAGGAAAATTCTGTCAAACATTCAGAGAAGAGCTATGATTATTTTTCTGAAACACTTCCAAAATATTGCAAAGGAAGGAACATTTCCAAACTCATTCTATGAGGCCACAATCACCCTGATACCAAAACCAGGCAAAGACAACACACAAAAAAGAAAATCATAGGCCAGTATCACTGATGAACATAGATGCAAAAATCCTTAACAAAATTATAGCAAACAAAATTCAACAACACGTTAAAAAGCTGATGCACCATGATCAAGTCAGGTTTATTCCAGGGATGCAGGGATTCTTCAATATACACAAATCAATGTGATGCACCATATTAACACTGAAAGATAAAAACCATATTATCATTCAATAGGTGCATAAAAAAGCCTTCAGCAACATTAAGCATCCATTTGTGATAAAAATCACTTCAAAAAAATGGACATATAAGGAACCTACCTCGATATAGTAAAGGCCATGTATGATAAGCCCACAACAAACATTCTTCTCAGTGGTGAAAAACTAAAAGCATTCCCTCTAAGATCAGGAACAAGACAAGGGTGTCCACTCTCACCACTGTTATTCAACATAGTTTTGGAAATCCTAGCTATGAGAATCAGAGAAGAAAAAGAAATAAAAAGAATCCAGTTTGGAAAAGAAGAAGTAAAATGCTCACTATTTGCAGAAAACATGATACTATACATAGAAAACCCAAAAGAAACTATCAGAATATTACTAGAGCTAATCATAGAATTCAGCAAAGTCATGGGATACAAGATCAATACACAGAAATCACTTACATTCCTGTATACTAATAATGAAAAATCCAAATGAGAAATTAAGGAATCAATCCCATTTATCAATCAATCCCACTGCAATAAAAAGAATAAAATATCTGGGAATAAGCCTACCTAAGGAAACATAGAACTGTATATGGAAAATTATAAGACACTGATGAAATAAGACAACATAAACAGATGGAGAGATAGTCCATGTTCCTAGGTAGGAAGAATCAATATTGTGAAAATGACAATACTACCAAATATAATCTACAGATTCAGTACAATCCCTATCAAATTACCAATGGCATTTTTCACAGAACTAGAATAAAAAATTTCACAATTCATATGGAACCACAAAATACCCCAAATAGCCAAAGCAGTCTTGAGAAAGAAGAATGGAGCTGGAGGAATCAACCTTCCTGACTTCAGTTTATACTACAAAGCTACAGTCATCAAGACAGTATGGTACTGGCACAAAACAGAAATATAGACCAATGGAACCAGATAGAGAGCCCAGAGATAAACCCATACACCTATGGGTACCTTATTTTTGACACAGGAGGCAGAAATATAGAATGGGGCAAATACAGCCTCTTCAGTAAGTGGTACTGGGAAAATTGGACAGCTGCATGTAAAAGAATGAAATTAGAACACTTCCTAATGCCATACACAAAGATAAGCTCAAAACATAAATCAAAGACATAAATGTAAGACCAGAAACTATGAAACTCTTAGAGGAAAACAGACAGAATACTCGATGTCATAAATCAAAGCAAGATCTTCTATGACTCACCTCCTAGAATAATGGAAATAAGAACAAAAATAAACAAGTGGGACCAAATTAAACTTAAAAACTTTTGCACAGCAAATGAAACTACAAACAAGGTGAAAAGACAAACCTCAGAATGGAAGAAAATAATAGCAAAGGAAACAACTGACAAAGGATTAATCTCCAAAATATACAAGCAGCTCACATAACTCAATACCAGAAGAACAAACAACCCAATCAAAAAGTGGGGGAAAGACCTAAATAGACATTTCTCCAAAGAAGACATAAAGATGGCTAACACATGAAAGGATGCTCAACATTGCTCATTGCCGGGGTCCAGCCCC
>ML661900.1:1464435-1493860 GCA_007570785.1 Antilocapra americana | reverse complement strand
ACCAGCCCCGAGCATCAATCCTGGGCTGGCGATTGATTAGACACATGACAATTAACATGTTTCAATGCCATTCTCCCATATCATCTCACCCTTACCCTCATCCACAGAGTCCACGAGTCTATTCTATACATCTGCGTTCCTTTTGCTGTCTCGCATTCTGGGTTCTCGTTACCGTCTTTCTAAATTCCATATATATGCATTAATATACTGTATTGTTGTTTTTGCTTCTGGCTTACTTCACTCTGGATAATGGGCTCCAGTTTCGTCCACCTGAGTAGAACTGATTCAAATGAATTTTTTTTTTAATGCTGAGTAATATTCCATTGTGTATATGTACCACAGCTTTCTTATCCATTCATCAGTTGATGGGCATCTAGGTTGCTTCCATGTCCTGGCTATTGTAAACAATGCAGCGATGAACATTGGGGTACACGTGGCTCTTTCAATTCTGGTTTCCTCGGTGTATATGCCCAGCAGTGGGATTGCTGGGTCATATGGCAGGTCTATTTGCAGTTTTTTAAGGAACCTCCACACTGTTTTCCATAGTGGCTGTACTAGTTTGCATTCCCACCAACAGTGTAAGAGAGTTCCCTTTTCTCCACATCCTCTCCAGCATTTATTGCTTGTAGATTTTTGGATGGCAGCCATTCTGACTGGTGTAAAGTGGTACCTCATTGTGGTTTTGATTTGCATTTCTCTGATAATGAGTGATGTTGAGCATCTTTCATGTGTTTGTTAGCCATTTTTATGTCTTCTTTGGAGAATTGTCTGTTAAGTTCTTTGGCCCACTTTTTGATTGGGTCATTTATTTTTCTTGAATGGAGCTGCAGGAGTTGCTTGTATATTTTTGAGATTAATTGTTTGTCCGTTGCTTCATTGGCTATTATTTTCTCCCATTCTGAAGGCCGTCTTTTCACCTTGCTTATAGTTTCCTTTGTTTTGCAGAAGCTTTTAATTTTAATTAGGTCCCATTTGTTTATTCGTGCTTTTATTTCCAATATTAGCTTACAGTTTTATAGCCAAAGAACATCCCCATTACATCACAACTATTTTATGCATACTTTTGTTTTTTGCCTACCCATCAACAACTTTAACATTAACCTCATTTTCCTTGCAAAAGTTCGGATTTCTGCATAACCAGACTTAACAATAGTATGTTTACCATTTGAATGTCTCTAGCATACCTTTATTTAGCATAATTCGGGCAAATATTCAGCAAAGATAAAAATCTTGCAACTTATCCAGGAAACATAGGGCTAGAATCTATCTCAAAAAGAGGGGGTTGTAAAAAAACTCACTTTCCATATCCGAGAGGGAAGAAGGCTGTAAATGGTTACTTTACTTTAAGAATGTATGCATTACTTTTGTCCCGGAAAAGGTGTGCCTCTCCACTCATTTCTGAATATTTAGGGATTGACACAGGAAGTCTCCTGCCAAATGTTCCCTGACAAGGTGCAACTATGTAGAAGCTAGAAAGAGGGGCTTCAGCTTGAAACTGTTTTATTCTATTAACCTATTTTGGTTTTTACAAGGAAAGAGAAAAGAAGACAAAGAGACAGTTTAGCAGCACTGCTTTAACAATGAAACCCTACTAACCTTACAGCTACTAAAAGGAATTCCTATGCCTACACAACCCTAAAGCAGTCAGTGTCTCCAACTATGCTGGCCACAGTTATGAGCATTCCTAAGTCCCATTCCAGCCTGGTTTTTTCAAGGAAGGGAGCCTCCTCCGTGGAGTGGTCGGGGGAGTGGGATGTGGAAAGGTGACCCAAGTACGTACGAGCCCTTCTGGTGGTGGCTTTGCCATGACCCCCAGAGAACTCTTGGTAAACTCCCCAGTAACTAGTAGGAGGTATAGTAATCTATTTAAATGTCCCTTATTCCTCCTTTGTCCCCGGGAAAGGGAATCTGCCTTCCCGGATCCCCTGAGGGAAATAAGGTCTGAGGGAATTATCTCAGGATGAATTTTTTCTAACTGGGACTGACCTACTGAGATGAGCTAATGTTCAGAGCATAAACAGAACTTCCCAAGAAAAATACCAGGAGGGGCCTTGCCTTGGGATGCCCCAAAGGAAAATCCACTTTGCAGTTTCCTTCTCAGTCTTGTGACTTTGTCATCCCAGTGAGGGGGCATCCTGACGGCTCCTGGCAGCTCATTATTAGAGAAATGCAAATCAAAACTACAATGAGATACCACCTCACACCGGTCAAAATGGCCATCATCAAAAAGTCTACAAACAATAAATGCTGGAGAGGGTGTGAAGAAAAGGGACCCCTCTTGCATTGCTGGTAGGAATGTAAATTGATAGAGCCACTATGGAAGATGGGATGGAGATTCCTTAAAAAACTAGGAATAAAACCACCATATGACCCAGAAATCCCACTTCTTGACACATACCCTGAGGAAACCAAAATTGAAAAAGACACATGTACCCCAATGTTCATTGCAACACTATTTACAATAGCTAGAACATGGAAGCAACTTAGATGTCCATCGACAGAGGAATGGATAAAGAAGCTATGGTACATATATACAGTGGCGTACTACTCAGCTATAAAAAAAGAACACATTTGAGTCAGCTCTAATGAGGTAGATGAACCTAAAGCCTATTATACAGAGTGATGTAGGTCAGAAAGAGAAATATAAATATCATATACTTACGCATATATATAGCATCTAGAAAGATGGCACCAATGAATTAATTTTCAGGGCAGCAATGGAGAAACAGACATAGAGAACAGACCTATGAACATGGTGGAAAGGGAGGAGGAAGAGGGCGAGATGTATGGAGAGAGTAACATGGAAATTTACATTACCATACGTAAAATAGGATAGCCAGTGGGAATTTGGTGCATGACTCAGGGAACTCAAACAAGAGTTCTGAGACAATCTAGAAGGGTAGGATGAGGAAGGGAGTGGGAGGGAGTTTTGGGACGGAGGGGACATAGGTGTACCTATGGTTGATTATTGTTGATGTTTGACATAAAACAACAAAATTCTGTAAAGCAATTATCCTTCAGTTAAAAAATAAAGTGACAAAAACTAAAAAGATCATATAATCTGCAATCAAAAAAAAATCTGCCAGTTTGTTCAGATATCACTACTGCTACTGCTGCTGCTGAGTCGCTTCAGTCGTGTCTGACTCTGTGCGACCCCATGCATGGCAGCCCACCAGGCTCCCCCACCCCTGGGATTCTCCAGGCAAGAACACTGGAGTGAGTTGCCATTTCCTTCTCCAATGCATGAAAGTGAAAAGTGAAAGTGAAGTCACTCAGTCGTGTCTGACTCTTAGCGACCCCATGGACTGCAGCCTACCAGGCTCCTCCGTCCATGGGATTTTCCAGGCAAGAGTACTGGAGTGGGGTGCCATTGCCTTCTCCAACAAATATCACTAAGGTACCCTTAAATAAATATATATTAAAACTAAAGCATTTATTCAAACAGCCACTTTTCTTCACTTAGCAAATTCCCTGCCTCTGTGTGTGTGTTATAGCTCCTGAAAACCAACAGGGTTTCATTATTTCAATGGTGGTTCTTTCCTCCCCCTCCCCCTCCCCCCCCCGGAAATGAAGGGGTCTTGGGCAAGCGGAGTGAGAAGCTCTACGGGTGCTGCAAAGAGCCCTACCCAGACGTGACCTTCACCGTCACTGTCCGCCGCAGGACTCTCTACTACGGCCTCAACCTGCTCATCCCGTGTGTGCTCATCTCTGCCCTGGCCCTCCTCGTCTTCTTACTGCCCGCAGACTCTGGGGAGAAGATCTCCCTGGGTGAGTACTGGGTCTGAGCTGGGATGGGAGGGGCCTACTTTGAGGGTGGCAATCAGGGGCCCAGTGCAGAGACGTCCAGGGTCTGTTCAGTACATCCCAGCCAGGGTGACTCCCTGACACACTCCCCTGGGTGGGGTGGCCGGGCCCTCCTGAGATTCCACAAGCTCCTCTGATCCTGCAGAGAGGATGGGGATGCCAAGAGAAGGACCAGTTCTTCCCTGAGGAGCCTGTGCCTTCTCCCCTCCTGACACCCCTCCCCACCCCTTGGTGGCAGCCAGCTGGATTATGTTGTTGACAGAACACCATTTAGTTTAGTATAGTATAAGCTTGCATTTCTATATTGCCAAACACAATGTAATTCCTTACCATCCTCCAATAGGAAGATTAAAAAAAGCTGTGATTTAGATTGGTGAAATGAGTTCCTCAACATCTCAAAGAGTTACTAAAGATTGTATTTGATACACACAGAAATCGTTCTCAAACCCATAACTTCTGACTACAAGTGTCTGACTACTATAGTCGACTTTCTGACTACGAAACTCAACCAAAAAGTGAAATTATGTTTTATTTGGTGGACTTCCTAAGGACTTCAGGCTCAGGAGGTAGCATCCCAGATAGCTCTGAGGAACTGCTCCAAAGAGGTAAGGAAGGAACTAGGATATATATAGGAGTTTTTGCCATAGGCGGAGTTGTCGAAACATCAAAAGATTACTTTTTAAAAACCAGACTTCTCAAGTTAATGAATTTAGTGCTTTTCTATGCTTGGGAAGATGCAAAGAGTCTGGGCTCACTGAAATCATTCCTGTGATGTATACCTCAGCTCTCTGAGACCAGTATTCTGTGTTTCCTCATCCTGAGTGCCCTCAGGGTGCACCATCTGGGAGTCTGCAATGTGATGGCTTGATGGCTGCAGCATCTATTGTTTATTGATATAGTAGGTGATATTTTTATTCACAGGGCTCAGCTTGGGCACATAAATGACTTATCCAAGGTCACACAGCTAGTAAGTAGCAAAGTCAAGACCAGAAGCCATGTCTTCCAACTGTATCTCTTGTTTTTCCTGCTGCTTGGAAACTACCACTAGATACTAATGTGTTAATAATAAAAGGAGAGATATGTGTGCTGAAGTCAATGACTTATTTTGAATTGTTCTAAGTTCTGGCTTCTAAGCTTGTCTCCCCAGGGATTTCTCTGGAATTCTGGTAAATGACTCAAACAGTCCTCAGAAAATGCCCATTCCTGTGAATATAGAAAACCAGGCATTCCATTTGGTGTTGGGATTGTTTTGGCTACCACCCTCATACTGCCTTTGAATCTCAGTCAGATTGCCTGGAGGTCAGGCTTTATGTTCTTTTCTGTCACAGGGATCAGTGTATGTCTCTGTTTCAGGGATCACAGTTTTGCTCTCCCTCACCGTCTTCATGCTGCTCGTAGCTGAGATCATGCCTGCGACCTCTGACTCAGTGCCCTTAATAGGTAAGCAAGCATCCGGCTTCTCTAAAGACCTGGGCTTAAACGGTGCCTGGGATTCCCAGCACAGGAAGAGAGCAGAAACATGTCCTCCAGGACCCTGGAGAGCTGCATAGCGCCCCCTTTCTGCTGTGAGGGGATGACTTGCTTTAATTAGTTGACTCATGGCCTCTGCTTACCTGGGCACACAGAAGGGGACAGGGGGTCCAGCTTTGTGGTGTGGCCTTAAGATGCAGCAGTGCCCCCTTTCCTCCCACAGTGCACCTCTCCACACACTTGTTATGGAGCCAGAGATTTTTACCATCAGAGATTCTTTATTTTAGCTTGAGTCACTGTTTTTCCACAAATTCATTGTCACGCTTTAACTCTTAGCTGTTGTTTCCCAAGATAACTTGACATCTCTGCAGAAAGTTAAAGCTTGTGAGAAAAGGGGAACAGGACAAATATATTTTGGCCACATGTTGGGCTACACCCAACCCTGTACTTGCCCTGTTCTTGCCCAGACTTTAGACAGAAGAAAGAGCCCAGAGACACCAATGGTTTGATAGATGGGAGATCTTATACATCTGAAGCAAAAGGGTCATGGAGTGACACTCCACCGGTTACCTAAGGGAATTGAAGTCAGATTGGCCCATTGGTTACCAGGGAAACCAGCAAAGGGGCACAGCCTTCTTAGCCCCTTGGGCTGAGTACCTTCAAGGTGCAGAGGTCTTCCCTTTGTAAATTACAAATCAGGAGCCATTCTACAGATTTAAACAATCACTAGCTGGCTGTGGGGGAAAAGTCTGTAGGTATTTACTGATTAGCTCTGAGATTAGGGAGACAGTCAGTCACGTGAGTGTTATGTAGGTTAAGCAGGGACTGGTAGAGAGAGCAAACAAACTACACACAAAGGCAGGTGTAAAGATGATCTTCTCCCTGAACTGGCTGAACTGGAATATGCAGGGACATGCAGAGTGGGAGTGCTCAGTGGCCCAGAGGTTAGGACCCAATACCCTGGCTACTGCAGTCAAGGCTCGGTTCCTGGTCAGAGAACCAGACCTCCAAGCCAGTTGTGAGGACAGGAAGCAAACATTCTGCCCGTAGATATTAGGTTTGATGAGAGTCCCTACTCTCACTTGACAGTGGAGGTCAGAAAGAGGAAAACAGTTTATACAGTGGCAGTCCTGTGTGGTTAACCAGGATTAAGTAGGAATAGGGGGCCTTCCATGATACCCTCAGGCTTCACTTAACAAATTCAGAAGTCTAGGCCCTTCTTATTGGAGCTTCCTGGATGTATAATATTTGACCAGAGAGCCTATAGATATAAAGAGCCTCTATGGGTGTCATGTTTCTCTCAGAACCATCCGGGAAACAAGGATACTTTAACCTGACATTCTGACCCCATTCACTTTTAATAGAGACCTTTAGCAGATACCACCCTTAACCAGGCAGTCAGCAGGCCCTGATGTCTGATGAACCCACAGGTTCGGTGAGTGCCTAGCCTATGTCTAGAAGGACGAAATGGCCTTTTGAAAGCCTTCTAGAAGAAGGATGGCTGTTGGCCTTTGACCTTTTGAAAGCCTTCTAGAAGAAGGACGGCTGTTGGCCTTTGACCTCTGTTGTCAAGATTTCAGCTGTGGGATCCAGTCACCTTGGCTCTCTCTATAGGTCTCTGTATGAGTCTGCTAAGGCTGCCATAATAAAAGTCCACAGACTGGGTGGCTTACACAGGAGAAACTTATTTGTTCCCAGTTTTGGAGTCCAAGATTAAGGGGCCAGCAGGGTTGGTTTCTCCTGAGGCCTTTCTCCTTGTTTTGCAGACAGGTACCCTCTGCTGTTCCCCAGCATGCTCTTTCCTCTGTGTTTTCGCATCTCTGTGCCCCTTTGAGTACCCAAATTTCCCCTTTTTATAGGGACACCAGCCAGATTGGACCAAGTGCCACACTAACAATCTCACTTCAATTAATCTCATCTTTGAAGGCCCTCTCTTCAAACACAGTCACATTCTAAGGTACTTGGTGTTTAGAACTTCAACATACAAATTTTATGGGGACATGGTCTGCAGCCCATGATGGTCGTGGTTTGGTCCCCCTTCCCTCCCCTTCCTAGGGGTCCCTGATGCTGATGTTAAGTCTCAAATGTCCTCCTCCGGTAGCTCCTTGTATGTTCCTCTTGGTCTCCATGAGAAAGCAGTGAGTTCCTGCCTACCTGGAGGGTAGGAAGTGTTTTTAACCAAGTGTATGGCCACATAATTAGCCTTGTACAAGGATATCTGTTTAAGAGCTCAACCCCTTGGTGGGTAGCCACAATGAAAGTTTATCTACTTATTTGCATTTATGTTAGGATTATTTATTGTTTTGCTTGTTTAAGGAGGTGTTGATCATACATATTCTTGTTTCATTATTTTTACTTTTTGCACTTGAATTCATGATTCTAATCCCTTTTTATTTTTTGAAATATAATTGATTTATCTTGTTGGTTTCAGGCATAGAGCAGCGATTCAGTTTATGTGTGTGTGTGTGTGTGCGCATTCTTTTATACATTTTTTTCAGATTCTTTTCCCTTATAGGTTATTACAAAATGTTGAGTAGAGTTCCTTGTGCTATACAGTAGGTCCTTATTGGTTATCTGTTTTATATATAGTAGTGTATGTGTTAATCCCAACTCCTAATTTATCCCTCCTCCACACTGGCTTCCCTGGTGGCTCAGATGGGAAAGCATCTGCCTGCAATGTGGGAGATCCAGGTTCGATCCCTGGGTCGGGAAGATCCTCTGGAGAAGGAAATGACAACCCACTCCAGTACCCTTACCTGGAAAATTCCATGGACAGAGGAACCTGTTATGCTACAGTCCATGGGGTCGCAAAGAGTCGGACACGACTGAGCGACTTCACTCACTCACACCACACTGAGGGTTTAACAATCACAGTTGACAGTTAAAGAATGCTCACCTGTGCCATCTTTTTCCTATGCCCTCGGCCCATAAAATTGTTAATCGCCACACCAACCCTGCAGAGAAGACATTTCTATCCCTGTTACACTGTAAAGAACCTGAGGCCCAGAGAGGCTAAGTGGCCATGTAGGCTCACAGATGACAGCCAGTGCGCCAGGAGGGCACTCCATGCTGCTCCCACCTGGGCCAAGGTAGAGAAATGTATCCTTACCCATCAGAGCTGAAGCTGATGTTCTCAGCCTGAAAAGACACTGCAGCTGACCTCTTCCTCAGACTGTCACTCCCCACCCCATGGCTCTCGGTAGACGGAGCCAGAGCCTGCTATAAGTAGAGTCATTTTCCAGGCCTGAAAAGACAGCTGGTTGGCACCCGATCTGCCCTTGCTAGACCTCTACAGCCTGCCCATGGCCTGCAGTCATAACCATCATGACCACTTTCTCTGTGTCCCAGTGGTTTCAGTTCTGACAGTGATGCTTTCTTATCAGACAACCTTATCACCATCCTGTGAGGTGCACTTAACTTTCACCAAAGGATGAAGCAGTCAGGGTTCCTGAAAGTTCCATCAGCTGGTGAGGCTGCTCATCGGGACTGGAGGAGGCAGGTCTGTATGCTCTGGGCTGGCCTCGGTTGTGGGCTGCAGGCCTGGAAGAGGTCATGCTCTGCTCTCGGGCCTCACTCCCCAGCCCCTGGTGGTCAGGACGCCACCATCTGGGTTCCCCGCACTGGGCTGCGGTAACACCCCTGTATCTGCTCTCTCTGCAGCCCAGTACTTCGCCAGCACCATGATCATTGTGGGCCTCTCTGTGGTCGTCACAGTGATCGTGCTACAGTACCACCACCACGACCCCGACGGTGGCAAGATGCCCAAGTGGGTGAGTTCCTCCCCAGCAACTCCACCAGAAGAGGGGTCAGGATGCCTTCCCCAGAAGGGGCTCCGAGGATGACTTATCTATTTTTAAAAATCCCCCACAAAAGCTTGCATTCCAAAACAAAAAGCTGCAGTTCCTCACATGTCTTCAGATCTCTGCATCCAGGGGAGTAGGGTGAGTGCTATCAGGGTCCCACAGGACTGTCCTTACAATCTGACATCCCAGAAATGGGCTTAGGCCACGGCTCTGCACCTCTCACTGAACAGTGTTTCTAAACCTTTCTGCACATGCAGCATTAGAAGCCACGCAGAAGATGAACACACAGCTGCTGGTTGGAGCTTCAAAACAGAATGAGGAGTGAAAAGAGTAAGAACCAGTGAGCAGTGTACATATATACATTCAGTTGTCGACAAAATAATCAATAAACAATAAGAAGAATAGAAAGGAATTTTATTTGAGTCAAACTGAGAGCTAGCCTGGAAACCAGCTTCCCAGATGACTCTGAGAAACTGCTCTGGAGAAGCAGGGTTTTCAGCACAGTTTCCTATTTTGTCAGAACAAAGAACATTAAACAAGTCAGGGTTACACTTCTTCAAGGTAAAAAAAAACAGACCAGCTTGTACACATTGATTCATCATGGCCTTGGTGCCTGAGAAGGGAGTCTTATCATCAGAGGACTAGCACTGACATCCCAGGAAGAGAGGCATTTAATCTTTTATTTTTATCATGGACATACTTAACTTTGGGTCAGTGTGCCCTTTCCTGTAATAATTAAAGCAGATGAACAATGTATGTTTGATAGGCTGTAGGCTATTTTAGTTAGCAAAGTTAACTAAAAAATTCAAGTTAACTCATGCATAAGCCAGAATGGTTTCCCTGTATCTCAATATATGAAACTTTCTTTTATCACAATACACATAGGAAAGTCATTTAACCAAAAGTCTATAAAATAAAGGTAAGTGGTTAACAGTGGTGAAGGGGGATGTGATAAAAGGAAATGGTTGGAAAATAAACATTTGTCATCGTAGCCCAGGTCAGGCCACATGGTCCCCACGCTTCCCAGCACTGATGCTTTGTGATGTGTGCTGATGCTTCCCAAGCCACGGCTGTGCTCCATGGAAGTCCAATGTCCAAAACACTCTACCCACTCTTGCTTAACCCTTGGCAAACCTTGGTTGGGGGCTGAGCAGGGCCTGGACTTTTCCCATCATCACCTGACCAAACCCCCAGCCAGAGCAGAGCTGCCCCCTAAACCCTCACCCCACTTGTTTCTGGGGCCCCACAAACCTTCCAGTCTTCCTGTCCAGAGAGCAAGGCTTAGGGACCACTAGGAGCTAGAGAAGTCCTCTCATGCCCAAATGACCCTGTCTTTGTTGACCCATAATCTTGAGTCCAAGTTCAGAGTCAGTTTAGGACTGAATGCAGCTGCAAGATGTAAAATGCATTTCCTTAATCTCCAAGAGCAAGGAGTTCCTGGGCTTTCTAAAAGTATCCATTACACAATAATTTACAGTTACACAAAGTTAACTTAAGAAAGACCATTTTTTCTTTCTTTCTTTTTTTTTTTAAGAAATTGGCTTTACAGAGTGACTGCCCTTGAATTCCTTTCCATAGCAAGTCCTTATACTTAATAACTCTCTCATGGTATCAGCAATGGGCTCCCCAAAATGGTACAAGCTAACACAAAGGTCATATCACCACAGTCTGCAGGCTTGTGTTTTGAGAAGGTCCACTCCCCACCCCTCAAAAAAAAAAAAAAAAGCTGAGACATATTTGTTGACATTCACCTACATTCTCTTCTGACTTAGAACCTTGACTTTCTTGTCTATCCACCCGTTTGAAATAACATTTACAATTATCAGAAGTCACGATCAAAGAAGAATTATACATAAGAAAATTCTGCTCCCATTCCTACCCCTACTTCCACCACCAATTGACAACCATTCCAATTAATTTCCTTTTCCTTCCAGTGTTTATGCAGATGCCAAAATATAAACACATATTCTTATTTTTTCTGTTTGACTGTTGTACAGAGAAGGAAATTAAGGCAGTAAGATACAAAACCATTTTTAATGACCTGGTAGCACTTTATTGTTCCAGAGAAATCTGAATTGGAGCACATGCTGATTATTCACTTCTCAACACAAGAACATGTTAAAGCAGTGGTGCAAAGCAAATATGAAAATTGTATTTCTCTTTCATTTTATACAACACTGCATTTTTTTCTTTCTATGTGTTTTTGAAACATAAACAACCTCCAAGGGGCTTTCATTATAATCTGTTGCCATGAAGAAAACACTGCCGGTGCGGTGGCATTATGTGACATTTGCACAGCCAGAAACAAAACCATAACCTAACAGAAGAGGTCACAAGCACAGACTGAGAAGTGCCGAGAGGATAATCACATCTTCTGAGATTCTTTAGCCTTGAAAGCTAATGATTCAGGCCATAAAATTCAAAATAGATTTAGCTTGAGCTGTGCCCCAGGGGATGCGCAGACCCCCACGTGTGTGGCAGGCAAAACCCTGGATCTGAGGCTCAGCTCTCCCTGCACCGCTGCCTCTGGGCTTGGGCACATTCACAGCCCCATGTGCTTCCTTGAGGGCCCCATGTGCTTCTGGCTCCGGCTTTCTGGTGCCTTCCCAGTGGGGGTTGGGCTACAGTCACAGGGGCTTGCAGAGAACCCAACAGAAAGACCGTTTTATGGATGAGTCTGCGGAAGTCAGAACACATTAGGTGATTCAGACTCACTGTATGACCTTGAGCCAGTTTATTCATCTCTTTGAGCCTAAGATTCTTTTTTTAAAATTTATTTTATTCAAGTATAGTTGATTTACAGTGTTGTGTTAGTTTCTGGTGTGAAGTGATTTATATATATGCATACATATACACACACAGTGCATATATATATGTGTATATATCAGCCATAAATGCAAAGGATTTGAGCTGATTTTGCACTCCATCAGCAAAGCTAAAATATTTACTATCTGGCCCTTTAAAGAAAGTCTGACTTTCCACAGCACTTTGTCTTGTATCATCTCATTCAGTCTTCACTGCAGCCTAATGGATTAGGTTAGAGTTTCCTAAGCTGCCATGGTTCACAGCACCTTTCATGAGTCAGGGTTTTGTGTTTCCCAGAGAGCACCTAGGACAGAAGGAATACCTAATGGTTCTATAAATAAAACAGGTCAAAACAGCTTACTAACTACTTATGCCCTGACAACTTAGCTCGTGTTGGCACAGCAAACCTCACACCTTGGGAGCATGCTACCCTGCTTGTCTGTTCCATGAAGACTTTCTTGGCACTTGCCTTTTATCAGGACAAGTTCCAAAATCTGCTTTGCAAGGGTAGGATATCATGCAAGGAATGTAGTGATCTAATGTAACAGTCTGGACTGCTTCAGGCCAGGGATGCACACAGTATCTCAAGTGTCACCGGGTTGCCCCTTTAAACTTAACATCTCCAGGGGTGCCTTTATGAGTTTGCTCCTGCACACTGGGGTACCTCACACCAAGCTGAAGATGACGGTCCCTAGTTCCAAATGCAAAATGCTCTGGTCCCCGGCTCAGGGCTCCTTTTAGAAGACAACCCTCTTCACCCACACAGGCTGTCTTCCCTGAGATGGCATTGTGCCCATAGCTTCTTCCCACGGTGATTTTCTGCATTTGCTTTATCATCACAGTTGATTGAACCACCATACCCCGTTGGCACTGCCTGCCTGTGTAAACTCGCCAGGGAAGGTGTGGCGACCTGTCACCCCAGGGTCCACCCCCACGAAGTCTAGCGGGTATTACAGTTGTATCCCCCTTGCTGTCAGGATCAGCTGTGGGCCCTTCCCAGCACCTCTAAGACTGTGCTGTCTCCGCAGACCAGAGTCATCCTCCTGAACTGGTGCGCCTGGTTCCTTCGCATGAAGAGGCCGGGGGAGGACAAGGTGCGGCCGGCCTGCCAGCACAAGCAGCGCCGCTGCAGCCTGGCCAGCGTGGAGATGAGCGCCGTGGCGGGGCCGCCAGCCCCCAATGGCAACCTGCTCTACATCGGCTTCCGCGGCCTGGACGGCATGCACTGTGCGCCCACCCCTGACTCAGGGGTCGTGTGCGGCCGCGTGGCCTGCTCCCCCACCCATGACGAGCACCTGCTGCACAGCGGCCAGCCCTCTGAGGGGGACCCGGACCTGGCCAAGATCCTGGAGGAGGTGCGCTACATCGCCCACCGCTTCCGCTGCCAGGACGAGAGTGAGGCTGTGTGCAGCGAGTGGAAGTTCGCGGCCTGTGTGGTGGACCGCCTCTGTCTCATGGCCTTCTCCGTCTTCACCATCCTCTGCACCATCGGCATCCTGATGTCAGCGCCCAACTTCGTGGAAGCTGTGTCCAAAGACTTCGCTTGACCCAGCCCTGGCTCCCAGCCTGTAGGACATACACAGATGCGCGATGATGCTGGCTTAAAGAGAACCTGGGATGGCTGATCCCATAGCAGCATTAAACCCTGAAAGATGCACATGTACCCCATCGCTGTCATGTCAGTTTCAGTTTCCTTGTTACTTTCAGTAATGGGATCTCAGCACGTGTCCGTTTAACCCTCTTTAGTGGGCCACTTGATATCCTTGGAGCCGTACTTATGGTCAGCAGGACCCCCGTGAGGTAGTTTTGTCCATCGCGCATTGCCTGGGGAGCTCTTCAGAGGTTGGGATAGCTCAGGACTGACTGCCAGGGGAGGCCTGGGCAGTGGGTTTGCATGCCTGCATGTCACTTGCCGTGAGGGCCTACATGAAAATTCATACCTGCTTTTGCCTGTATACAAATGTAGATTGAAGTTAACCACAATAATAAACCACACTCAGTAAACCCATCAGATGATTGATGAAACAAAACTAAAACTTAAAATGCAACTACTCATTTTTCTTCAATACAGACTTTTATTTTCTCTACCAAAGACAGTTGATAAACACTTCGATGCTATGTCTGCGTTTTTAAAAAGAGATAGTAATAGTTGATCTTGTAAATTATGCTTTTGCCAGCCTGATTTTTGCCAACTCACCCTCTCGGGAATCAGGATGGGCACAAGTGTGTGTTGATTCTGAACCCGGACCAGACTCAGTCAAGTTAGGGGAATTTCTGTAGATCCCAGACACTCTCAAGCTTCCTTTGTTACCCCTAGGCACCAGGCAGTTGCGTGAATCTGTTCTATTCTCCAAAATCCAGAGGACAAGTAGAATTCTATTAGAATTACCACCCAATAATAGCTGAAGCTAAATTAAACCATCTATGTTTTTTAACAGATGTTTAAATGTTTAACAGATGTATTAAATGTTTCACGTATACTGGAGTTGGTTAGCCTTATAAAATTTGTGGATCCATACAAATGCGCAACATAAAGTCACCCAAGTATTCTATACATTTTCTCCATGTGTCAGGGCTAAAGGGCAGGGATTGTGCCTCTTGGCTCCCTGTGTTGCAGGAACTGGGGAGGGGTTGGTATGGCTGATGGCTTTCCTGAGTCGCAGGCCTGTGGTGATTAGCAGGAGAGGCTGATAGACCAGCAGTGGCTGCATACCCAGTAACTTCAGTTTCTGGTTTGGTGGGGCTCAGCTTATGTACCCCAGCTTCAGCCCAGAGAGCTGGCTGAATGAGCAGATTCACTGGAGGCTTGTGTTTTGAAAGCAAGGGGGACTTTATTTTAAATCCAAGTGGTGACTCGGTTCTCCAGTTAGATTGTCTCCCTGACAACAGTCACTTTGCTTCTCCCATCCTTACTGTTTAATGTGATCAGAGGAAGACACAGGACAAGACAGTCTGTCCTGTTCTGTCATTTCATCTAATAAACTCACAGAGCTCAAAACTACTGAAAATGTCTGAGCTCCTGGGGATCTTTAATTTGCTTCTAACCCCTGAAATGGCTATGTTATGAGGAAAGATTCAATTTTTCAGAGCAAAAGAAAGTGCATGCACTTCTCCAGCCATTTGGTTCACTCATTTCTGGGTGGATTTGTGTACACTGAGGAAGATGGAGGTTTGTGCTTGCTCTCTATGTCTATGTGTGTGAGAGAACCTTCAGAAAAGGTACCTGGTTTACAGTTAAAAAAAAAAAAGTTAATAAATAAGGGCATTCTAGCATTATGCCATTTGGTGCAGGGTTGTCCTCAGAGTACCCTCATTCTGTATGGAGTGGATGAAACATGCACATTTTTTTTTTCTATTAAAGTGAGTTTAGAAACAACTAGAAGTGTTTTGATATATAAAGAGAGTACTTCATTTCTTATTGCTATTCCAAGTTGAGCCCTACTACATTTTGCTTTAATAAAAAAAAAAACTTTTTGGCTTTGTATTTTATACAGAAAAAACATAAAAAGGCAAACAGAAGGAGTTTGTATTTTGACCATGCAAATAACTACTCTGTGATTTAAAAAGCAGTAATAAGGAAAAGATGCACATATAGAAAGACAAGTATGAAGGGCTGAAACAAGTGCCCCCACCACCACCCCTGCCTTATCTCCTCATAGGGGACCACCAGTGAACTTCTGGAGAGGGATGGGCATTTCCAGAAAGAAATGAAAGGAGAGAGACTGAGGAGGGAGAAAGGGGACATGGAGCGAGAACCTCCTTTTCTGTCCATCTCTAGAACCTGTGCTGTGCGCAACTCCCTGCACTTTGCTTTTTTCATTTGATGTTAAGAGATCTTTCCATAACAACATAAAAAGATCTACCTCATTCTTAATAGCTGCTTAGCCTTCCATTGTCCCTGTGAACTATTAATTTCTTTGATTAGTCTTTTATTAGTGAACCTATAGAATATTTCTTGTCTTTATTTTTATACACAGATATAGAATTAGCGTCCTTGTACTTATATCATGGCATACTTTTGTGACTGTATCCTGATATCAATTGGAACTTGAAAATGGAGTTGCTGAATTTAAGATTATGTCTATTTGACACTTTTATCAATTATTGTCAGATGATTCTTCAAAAACTGATTTGTGGTTACATTTATCAAGAGTATAATGAAATGATCAATTTCTCAGCTTTTATTCCAGTCTAGTGAAGAATAATGTTACAATATTATTCTGACTTAGTTCACTTTATTAGGAGTGAAGTTGAACATCATTTCAAATGTTTTCTGGTCACTTTTTGGTTAATTTATGTTCTTACACAGTTTTGGCTTTTTCTTAATTAATTTGGAGGTATATTTTGAAAGCTTTCTGTCTTATGTCTTGAAAATATTTTTGTCTTTTGCGATTCTCTATTGATTTGCTTATTTATTGTCACATATATAAAATTTAAAGTTTTATGTTGTCAATTTATCCTTATTTTCCATTTTAGATCCCAGAATTTGTTTCCAGTTCTAAAAGACCTTTCCCATTCTGAGATTATGAATAAATTTACTGATATTTTCTTCTAAATCCTTATGGTTTCATCTATTTATCTTTACATACTTTTAACTCCCAGGAATTCATTTATTGCAGGCAATGGAGGTAAAGATGTGATTTTTTTTTCCCCCTCTAAATGGTTAGTAAGTTGTGCTAGCAAAATATATAACAGTGCATTCTGGTATAAAATTATGTAGTCTTTTCCCCCTTTGTTCAAATGCCACCTTATTTGTAAATTAAATTCCTCAAAGTGTTTGAATCTACTTCTGTTTTATTGATTTATCTCCCTATGAATTCTTTTAATTTCTGAGGCTTCATTCCTATTAATATAAAATATTCATATTAATATAAATATTTTCAGGTCAAGGTTCCTCAGAACACCTGCCTCTCTCTTTCCCTTTAACTCTCTTTCTCATACATACACACATAACTTATTTAAAAACTGGGTCCACAGTGAATTTATAGATTAACTGTTTTCCTATCCAAGAATGCTGCCATCCAACTTATATTCAAATCTCATGTCACTTATGGAGTTTTACGATTTTGTTCAGATAGATCCTATGAATTTGTTATTGTCTATTTCTAGATATTTTGTCATTTGGCTACCATTTTCAATGGAATGATTTTTTACATTTTGTATTCTCACCAGATATATAGGATAGTAGTTGATTTTGTATATCAGTGTTACAATCAAACACCCTAATTGTAATTTCTTATTGTTTCTAAGATTTTCTTTTGCCTCCCCCTTTCCACCAATTTCCCTTATTTCTTTCTCTTAACCAACTGCCCTTGAGAACAGTATTAAAGAATAGTGATTCAGGTGGCATACCTGTCTTGTTCCTGACATCAATAGGATGGTTTAATGTCTCACCGTTTAACTTAAATGAAGGCATGTATTTTCCTTATAATAAACAGTATCTGTGTGTTCTCAAAGTGATAAGGCTTTCTGGGGGAAATATAGATGCTGAGTTGTTTGTTGTTGTTGTTGTTGTTTTTTGTCATAACCGTCTCAGTATCCATGGAGATGATTAGAAGGGTTTCCCTTTGCTCTTGTAGGATATGGTATAATAGATTGCTTCAGACCAATCTACTACTATGTTCCTGAGATGATCTCTACTTATGGTTTTTGCTATCAATTTCATATAGGAGATGAATCATTCTGCCACTTGCTCTTGTGTGCAAAACAAAAAGAAACCAAAGAATGCTGTATACTCTGCAGTCATTTACTGGGTTTTAGAATCATCTTCTACTTAAGTGTTTCAAATGTCTCACCATGGTGGGGAGCTGTCTGGGTATACATTGGAGTGCTTCTGGATTTCTCCCACTGGACATGTCCTGGGACATTTCTGAAGTCGATTTTGGGACATAATATTTTTAGAAAATTAATTTTACTCCATTTTCAATATATCTACATAGTTTCCCAATATGGGAGCTTAGGATTTTAAATTTTATGTTCATGATAATGTCTCCATTTTTCATTTCTAAGTGTGTACAATTCTCCTTTTGTTTCCACTGATTTGGCTTACTAAGGGTTTTATTTTTCTCTATTTTCAGACACTGAAACCTTAGACTTATTCATCAGTTTGGGTACCTGACCTGATTATATTCCCTATTGCCCCCTGGGTTACCTGACCATTCCTGGGACAGCAGACAAGCAGTACAGGTGGGAGTCACATCAAAGCTCTGGGGCCAGGACTGAAGCTTCATTTGACAGCAAGAGCCAGAGGGTCAAACCAGACCAGGCAATGGGGATGTGTCCAGTGCAACTGGTCATGTCACCACTGTGACCACAGTTAGCTGGAGAACCAGCCCCACCAAAGCTTTGACCACAAGCTTTCTTGAGGCTCTGACTCCCGAAAGTAATCTTTTCTCACATAATAAATTCTGTTCCCTCATTGCTTCATTCTTTCTGGCGCAAACCCTCCTTTCTGGCCCAATCCTTCCTAGACCTGACCTCACTGTTCCTGGCTCCTTTCTAAAGTATCACTTACTTCTTTTGAGTATGAGTTTGAGTTTTTAATATTGAAGCTAATCATGTGATGGGGAGAGGACTGTCTACAGTTTCAGGCTTTATGAAATCTTGTGGTCAAATTTTGCTGTGTCTGTAGCACACCCTTGTGATTTTGAATCACAGGAATGCAAAACATTCTCGCATTCTGCCCAGTTCTTCACCCTTTCTAGTTTGTTTCTCCAATGTCTCACTTACATTCTTTCCTAATTTTTTTTCCTGCTGAAACATTATTATCAATCTCTTCTTTGCTGTGTTAGACTTCTGTAAATCTCCCTTCTGATAAATACTACCCATCAACAAATTCTGCTGTTGTATTTTGAAATTCTTAAATTTCTGCTTTGGTTTTTTTATTATTTCAGTTCTCCTCTACTTTTATTTTTGTATTTTTATATTTAAGGCATTATTTTTTAGAGCAGGTTATAGAACCACAGCAAAATTGAGGAAGGTACAGAGATTTCCCTTGTATTCCCTGCCCTCTACATGCCTAACCTCCCTTATGATGAAGACTTGTTACAAGTGATGAACCTACACTGACACGTGGTTAACCCCCAAAGTCCATTGTTTACAGGAGGGTTCACTCTTGATGCTGTGCATTCTGTGAGTTTGGACAAATGTATAAAAACGTGTACCCACCATTATAGTATCATACAGAGCAGTTTCACTGCCCTAAACATCCTATGTTCCCATCTACTCATTCCCTACTGCCAGGCCCTGGCAATGATTGATCTTATCTGCATAGTTTTGCCTTTTCTAGAATGTCATATAGTTGAAATCACACAGTATGTAGCCTTTTCAGATTGGCTTCTTTCACTTAGTATGTATTTAAGGTTCCCCTATGTCTTTTCATGGCTTGATAGCTCATTTTATTTTAAGCACTGACCATCCATTGTCTGTATCGTTTATTTCATGATACTGATCCTTTTCTAATTACCATTTACTTCATTTGCATGTGGATTTGATTTTTCAATATCAGAGCTTATCATACCATAGCTTACCCATTTACCTACTGAAGGACTTGCTTGCTTCCAAGTTTTGGCAGTTATTAATAAAGATGCTATCAACAACCATATGCAGATTTTTGCCTGGAAATAAGTTTTCAGCTCCTTTTATATAACTACCAGTAAATATCAAGGGTTGTGATGATTGGATTGCATATTAAGAGGGCATTTAGTTTTAAAAGAAATCGTCTTCCAAAGTGGCCATACCATTTTGCATTCCCACTGGTAATGAAACATAGTTCCTGTTTCTTCTCTTCCTTGACAGTATTTGGTGGGTCCATCTTCCAGATTATGGCCATCTAATAGATATATATGGTATTGGTACTGAATAGGGTTCTTGGTGTTCCCCCATCAATAGCAATTGACTAGAGGCCAGAAGAGAAATTCAGACAAGGCTTTATTGGGGTTCCTGAAGCAGCAGCAAGGAGCAAGTACAAATCAGTTCTTATTGCTTGCTCCCTAAGGAGGGGGCTGAGCTTGTTCTTTATATGGTGTGAGGGTGGGAGTGTGTTCAAGGATCTGGCTGGAGGGGTGGCTTAGGTGGTTTGCCCACCTCTCCAGTGGTGTTGAGTGCTGGGGGCATGCTTAGTACCCTGCTTTTGCTTCCAATACCCAGTTTTTGCTCCTGGCTCTTCAGAAGTGGCAGTAGGGATTTTTTGGTCTTTTTGTATCTTTTTGTCCACAGTTTTCCCCACTGCACATGTACACAGTTATTTTTAGTTCCATATAGTTTCCTTGTATTTTATTACTCGAAGAGAGGTTTGTCCGGAAGCAAGCATTGCAGCACTACAGCAAAGGGTCCCACGTCCCCACCTGTCTCAGTATCTCATTGTGGTTTTAACTTTAATTTTGCTGATTGCATATGTTACCGAGCATCTCTGCATATGCTTATTTGCCATCTTCTTTGATGAGGTGTTTGATAAAGTCTTTGGCCCGTTTTAAAATCAGATTGTTTGCTTTCTTTTTGTTGGGTTTTATAAATTCTTTGTATTGAATATATATTGGATAGCAGTCTTTTATCAGATGTGTCTTTTTCAAATATTTTCTCCCCATCTGTGACTTGTCTTTTCAGTCTCTTGATATTGTCTTTCAAAGAGCAGGAGTTTTGCATTTAAATGAAGTCTAGTCTATTATTTATTTATTTTGTAGATCGTGCCTTCCCTGTTGTATCTAAAAAGTTATCTCCATACCCAAGGTCATCTAGATTTTCTCTTGTCATCTCCTAGAAGTTATATAATTTTATGTTTTAAAGCTAGGTCTGTGATCCATTTTGAGTTAATTTTTTGAATAGTATATACTCTGTGTCTAGATTTATTTATTTATTTTTATATGTGGATGTTCAGTTATTTG
This sequence comes from Antilocapra americana, assembly GCA_007570785.1. Taxonomy (NCBI): domain Eukaryota; kingdom Metazoa; phylum Chordata; class Mammalia; order Artiodactyla; family Antilocapridae; genus Antilocapra; species Antilocapra americana. Next base: position 1,473,096 of record ML661900.1, on the reverse strand, counting down.
TTGAAAAAAATTATTCTTTCCCCATTGAATTGCTTTTGCTGTTTGTCAAGGGTCAGTTGACTATCTTTATGTGAGTCTATTTCTAGGCTCTTTATTCTCACTTTGGCTTCCATTTGGGTTCTCTATTCTGATCTATTTGTCTATTCTTTTGTTACTACTACGCTATGTTGATTACTATATATTTAAAGTCAGTCCTCTATTAACTTGATATCAATCCTCTATTTTTTTAAAAAAAAGTTATATATATATTTAATTGTGAAATATAACATATGACTTACCATCTTTAAATATATTGTTTGGTGGCATTAATTCACATTTTTGTAAAACCATCACCACCATCCATCTCCAGAACTCTTTTCATTTTGCAGAACTGAACTCAATGCATTAAACACTAATTCCCCATTTTCCATTCCCCCCAACCCTGGCAACCACAATTCTACTCTCTGTTTCTATAAATTTTATTATTTTTGATATTTTATAGAAGTGGATCATACAAGATTCATCATTTTGTGATTGGCTATTTTCACTTTGCATATGCCCTCAAGCCTCATTCAAGTTGGAGCCCCTTTTCTATTTTCATTGTTTATATTATTGTTGTGGTGGTTCTAACATATTCAGCCAATACCTAGTTTGTTTATCTCTATTTATTCTGATTTAATCATATAAGTACTTTTGGCTCTAAAGTTTCTTCTCATCAAAGCTTTACACCAATCTATATGGTAAAGAAGCTACCTGCAATGTGGGAGACTTGGGTTCAATGCCTCAATCAGGAAGATGCCCTGGAAAAGGGCATGGCAACCCACTCCAGTATTTTTGCCTGGAGAATTCCATGGACCGAGAAGCCTGTTGGGCTACAGTCCATGGGGTCACAAAGAGTTGGACACAACTGAGCGACTAACACACACACAAATGTTTTGATATATAGCATTTTGATATGTAACATTTTTATCTTTTGTGCTCATTTCACATGCTAGCAAAGTAATGCTCAAAATCCTTCAAGCTAGGCTTCAACAATACATGAACTAAGAACTTTCAGATGTACAAGATGGATTTAGAAAAGGCAGGGGAACCAGAGATCAAATTACCAACATCCATTGGATCATAGAAAAAGGAAGAGAATTCCAGAAAAACATCTCCTTCATTGACCACACTAAAGGCTTTGACTGTGTAGATCACAACAAACTGGAAAATTCTTAAAAAGATAGAAATTCCAGACTACCTTACCAGCCTCCTGAGAAACCTGTATGCGGGTCAACAAATAACAATGAGAACCACACATGGAAAAACAGACTGGTTTAAACTTGGGAAAGGAGTACATCAAGGCTGTATACTGTTACACTGCTTATTTAACTTACATGCAGAGTACATCATGAGAAATGCTGGGCTGGAGGAAGCACAAGCTGGAATCAAGATTGCTGGGAGAAATATCAATAACCTCAGATATGCAGATGCCACCACCCTAACGGCAGAAAACAAAAAGGAACTAAACAGCCTCCTGATGAAGGTGAAAGAGGGGTGTAAAAAAGCCAACTTAAAGCTCAACATTGAAAACACTTAAGATCATGGCATCTGGTCCCATCACTTCATGACAAATAGATGGGGGAAAATGCAAAAGGTGACAGACTATATTTTCTTGGGCTCCAAAAACATTGTAGATGGCGACTGCAGCCATGACACTAAAAGATGCTTGCCCCTTGGGATAAAAGCTATGACCAACCTAGGCAGCTATGTTAAAAAGCAGAGACATCACTTTACTGACAAAGGTCCATCTAGTCAAAGCTATGGTTTTTCCAGTAGTCTTGTACAGATGTGAGAGTTGGACCATAAAGGTGGCTGAGTGCCAAGGAACTGATGCTTTCTAACTGTGGTGCTGGAGAAGACCCTTGAGAGTCCCTTGAACATCAAGGAGATCAAACTGGTCAATCCTAAAGGAAATCAACCCTTACTATTCATTAGAAGGATTGATGCTGAAGCTGAAGCTCCAAAACTTTGGCCACCTGATGTGACGAGCTGACTCATTAGAAAAGATCCTGGTTCTTGGAAAGACTGAGGTCAGGAAGAGAAGGGGATGACAGAGGATGAGATGGTACACGGAATCATTGACTCAATGGACATGAGTTTGAGCAAATTCCAGGAGATAGTGAAGAACAGGGAAGACTGGCATGGTGCAGTTCATTGGGTAGCAAAGACAGGACCAAGTCTGCCACAATAATTTTTATCATAACTTTCCAAATATTATATAAGTTCAGCTTTGATATTAAAAAATTAATATTTTTTAATTTAAAATTTTTAAAAATTTTAAAATTTAAAAGTGAATTTCTCATTGTAATACATTATGCTTTGAGTATCATGTATTCTGTATTACTTCTAATATTAATAATTTATTGAGGTATGTTTTGAGTTTTTTATTATAATCATTTTGGGCAAATGAGCTCTTCCCAGAGTATGCCCTTGGAGTTCTGGCATTTGACTCTGACCAATGAGAGCCAGGCAGGAGGGACTACACTCCTTACTAGCAGCACTTCCTCTTTAGCTTTCCTGCCTTTAACTACATGACATTTAACAATTGATATCATTTGTTGATTCTATGTTTTCCTTTAATTTACACCTTAAAATCAGGACCCTGGATTTTTTTTTTCTGAGCTTATGCCTAGTTTGTCCTTAACCATAATTTTAACTTTTTTGGGGGCATTTTATTTTAAGTTTATCTTGAATATGCATATATATTTTAATATAACTGATATATTTGGTCCTAATATCTTTTTTCTTTAAATAATTTCTATATATGAAGCTAATATTTCTTTCACATCTTTTGTTTTGGTGTGTATGCATTCCTTTTGTTAAAACAGAAGACATTATGTGTTTCAAGTGGTCACCTATGTACTTTTGCATAATGTAATTAAACCTTTATTTCATGATTTATCAGTCTGAATATGTTCTCAGTGTTTTCACACTTTCTGAAATAGTGAGGTTTTGGTCCTCAGCTTGTTTCCAAAGCTCTGCAACTTACCATTTATTTTATTTGTCCATCTTATCTTTTAACTCTTGTGTTACTGAAATACAGTTCTTATTCTCATACAACATTTTGGAGAACTTTCTTCTGTTTATTTGATTCTTCCTTTGCAGAGTGGAAACGTCACATCTCTGCCACATACTGGGGTCCACTTTCTTCTGTATTCTCGTGGTGTGTTTGCATGAATGTCTTGCCATTTATTTTCATCTTACTTCTGCTTATTGGGCAGCTCTGTGTGGACCTTCTTTAGCCCTCCTCTGAGCCTCTTGCCAACCTCTCTATCCTCTCATTCAAGCTGAGGTGAAGGCGCAGACCTCTCTCTCCTTTCTACTCTTTTGTCCTGAGGTTCCGGAATAAAAGTTGAAGGAATTGAGGTTTTTCGTTCTTACTCTTTTGCTGTACTTGTTGGTCTGTTAAATGTCCCTAAAACTCAGGTAGAGGAGACCTGCCTTGGCATTTATTTCTCTTATTCAGCATGAAACCCTGGGGCTTCCCATCAGCTGATTATTTTAGCCTTGTTTCCCCAGCATCAGTGCCAACCCCTATCCTTAACCTACCTCCAGTCAGGGCAGAAAGAAGATAACCAGGTCATGCTGGCAGTTCATACGATGAGGGAGCTTTGTCCTTTGGTCTGATTGTGCCTTGGTAATGGTTAAAATCACACACTTCTTTCTGTCTTCCCACCTGGGAAAGAAAAGATGAACCCCAGGTGGGTTTCCTGCTTCTGCAGAGACGCTCAAGGGCTTGGTAGGAAATTCTACACTTGTGAGATTTCTATAAACATTCTCCAGATGACACCTTTCCTTCCCATTTACCTCACTCCATGTTGGTGGGGAATGGGGTGATCAAAGCACAGTTAGGTCCCTCAGCAGGATGTAAATGTAAGGTGTCCCCCGATGCGCGGTTTTCCACACCACGACTGACTCTTTTTATTTGGCTACAATATTTTGAAGAGTGGCATTTGGCTCTGTCAAGTCACTGTTTCTCTGCTGCTGATTAGTATTTTTATTGTTTGGAGCAGGAGCAGCTCTGGCGTTTCTTTCCTCCACCCATGATTTTTAAGACCCTTGACTTATGTTAAAAAGGATGAATATCAGTGGACAGTGATATACTCAAACACAAGGCTAGTGATAAATTATACTATCAATAATTTGCTAGTACCATGGCAGATGTTTTAACTTTATGTTGAGGCCATTGATCTTTATTGAAGGAGCCTTTTGTGAGTTGTGAGCTTAGAATTTCTCCACCTTTATTTGCCCATTTTTCTCTCTATGATAGATGAAAGTAACCAAGCATCAGCCATTTCTTTGTAGTACGTCTTTTTATTAATACTAACTGCAGAGCTATTTTCTAAAGCACGTTGCTTTGAACTATCACTTAAGATAAATAAAGTCTGGCAGAAATAAATACTTAAGAGTTAAAATGAGTGTTCTGTTTCTGCCTGTGCATTTTGGTAGTTACTATACTGTAGGCACTGCTGTTATACTTTTCAAATCTGATAAGGCTCAAAAAATCACCACCCACTTGAAATGACATTCTGACATTGTCCTGTCCACACTGCATTATGCTCCCTATATATACACTGTCATCCTCAGCCTCTGGCTCCTATGTAACTTGTAGTTCAGTTGGTAAAGAATAGCCTGCAATGAGGAGACCTGGGTTTGATTCCTGGGTCGTGAAGATCCCCTGCAGAAGGAAATGGCAACCAACTCCCGTACCCTTGCCTGGAGAATCCCCATGGACAGAGGAACCTGGCAGGCTACAGTCCATGGGGTCGCAAGAGTCAGACACAGCTTAGCAACTAAACCACCACCCGCGCCTCTTTTTACAGAGCCCAACATACTGAGACAGACGGGGGCCTGGCACCTGTTATCCTTGTGGCAGTGCTTGCACCTGGACAAAAGTCTCCTTGAGCAACAAAACACAAAGGAACTATAAGGAACCTCAAAATTACTGTACCCATGTGCAGTTGGGGAAAATTATGAATAATAAGATACAAAAAGATCAAGAAAACCCAACTGCCACTTCCAAAGAGCCAGGAACAAAAGCAGGGCACATGTACCCTGCATGTAATACAACCAAGGGAGTATGCAGACCTCCCTAGCCACGCCTTCTGCACAACCCTTGGATCCAACCCTACTCTCACCCCATATAAGGAACCAGCTCTGCCATCCCCCCATGCCTCCCACCAGGGAGCAAACACTGGAAACTGTTACTTGCTTTCCTTCCCTCCTACTGCAGCATGAGTCCCAGTACAGCCTTGCTTGAATTTCTTGTCTAGTCTCTTATAAATTTCTGTTGATTACAGAGGCCATGAATCCTGGTTAGTAACAATACTGTTTACAAAAGGAGGCCTGATGATTCATTTGAGTCACTCCTTGCCTCAGATCCTTTACAGATAGGGGTAAATTCAGTATGTTCAATTAGATTCAGAATTTCCAATATAGACAAATGCTTAGACATTATCTCTACCATCCATTTTCAAACTTAAAGATAAAAAGAAGAAGAAGGGGACTATTTCTTCAAACTGAAGTGATTAGGCTGTCAGTTCCAGAGTGAAAGCCTGGTGGGAGGTTGGGGTGGGGGGCCAGTTTGCCCCTTAGGAGAATCTGTGAAGGAAACATTTTGAAAACAGTCTTGGTAAGCACTAGGTCATGAGCCAAAGTACTTTGACAAGTGAGGGGTCACAGGGTCACGGCCATGAGTCTGTGTTTGTGGAAGGTGGGGGGGGACCTGGCTCTCAAGGGGGAGCAGTGGGAGTAGCAATAACCAACAGCTGGTGTTTTGCTTCAAGAAGTCTTCCTGGATTCTCCTGAGAGTCCTCTAGACTCCTAGAAATAGACAGACAAAGAGACAAAGCCCCCTGGCTGAGACTAACCCACCTCTTAAATTCAGATTTTGTATTGACCTGACCCCATGGGAACCACAGGCTGAGATTCAATATGTTTACTTAAAGTATGTTGAACCGTGTTACTGGCTGAACTGTGTCCCACTTCCCCCACCCCTGCCCCAACCAATCCATACGTTGAAGTCCTAACCAGCCTCTCAAGACCTCAGAATGCGACTGTGTTTGGAGACGGGGCCTTTAAAGAAGTGATAACATTAAATTGGATGTTACTGGGGGGGCCTAATCCAATATGACCGGTGTCCTTACAAGAAAAGAGTAGGACACAGGTGAACACAGAAGGAAGACAAGGTGAGGATTGCAGAATGGTATTACAGGGAGAAGATGGCTACTTGAAAACCAAGATAAGAGGCCCCAGTTTAAAAAAAAAAAAAACTAACCCTGCTGACACCTTGATCTCAGGCTTCTAGCCTCCAGAACTGTGAGCAAGCAAACATGTTTTGTTTAAATCACCCAGCCTGTGGGACTGTATCGTGACAACCCTTGAAGACCAATACAGTGTCTACAATAGGGCATCTCCTCTGCCAGGCATTGGGTGGGTATGCAGACACAGTCCCATGGAAGAATGACTCCTCAGCTGCAGTGAACTCTTCCTCAGTAAGAGGCTTAAATATGTAAAGAGACAACGGCCACCCAGTGAGGAATCTAGGCGTTGAGACATCATGGCCAGCTTCCCAGCAATGGTGGTGGCTTCATCTAAAACCAGACCGCAAAAATGAGGCCCACACAGACAACTTGCTCAGTCTCTCACAAATGGTTGTTTTAAATTAGGGTGAGAAAATATCCCGACACTGTTCTCATTTACTTCAAACATCTGTCCACCTGTGGCCGCAGCAGGGAACAGAGTATGGTATCCTGTCTTAAATGATCTGGAATGAAAGGGAAACTGGAGAGGTTGCTGTGTTCACCCCAGGTTTGCTTTCATTCAAAGTATTGTCACTGCTGAGTACTGTCTTCAGTAGCTGTGAATGAAACTTTTGGCTGAAACAATTTTTCTTTGAAAGTTAACACTTCAGTACTTTGATGGTGGGGGACAATTGTGGTCCCTAAAACTGCTTTTAGCTACAGCTCAGGTGGCAGGGGCAGCTGAGAATGAATGCCCTAAGGATCAGGCAGTGAGAATTTCCTGAGTTTTTTAGGACCATGTGAACGTACTACAAAAGAATAACCTTGGAAAGAATGACCACTTTGCTGTACAGCAGAAATTAACACAATATTTTACATTAACTACATTTCAATAAAATAATTTTTGAAAAGAGAATAAGCTTGGGTGGGCAGTGATTAAGAAAACCTCTCCAATGTTCCCTACACACACCTTTCATCCTTTCTCTAGTGCAGAGATGAAAACTGGTTGCCCCAGGTTAGCCACCTCATCTGCAAATCTAACTCTGCCCCTACTGAACTACAGCACACTCAGTTTTCCCATCTTTCAAGAACAAACAACTAATACTAGTAGAAGCTGAGGTGGGCTTCCCAGGTGGCGCGAGTGGTAAGGAGCCTGCTGCCAATACAGGAGACATAAGAGATGTGGGTTTAGTTCCTGGATCAGGAATAGCCCCTGGAGGAGAGTATGGCAACATACTTCAGTATTCTTGCCTGGAGAATCCCATGGACAGAGGAGCCTGGCGGGCTACAGTCCATAGGGTTGGAAAGAGTCCAACACACCTGAAATGACTTAGCATGTACACATGCACCAGCTGAGTCAGGAACATGATACAGCCTGGAACGTGAGAACACTCATTCAGCTGAACTAATTTCCATCAGGATCAAATCTCAACTTTTCCACACAGGGGACACGCTATTCTTGTCTTAAAAGGCTTTCCAACAAACAGGCTTCCTGATCCTGTCACAGGCATCCCTTTCAAGTTTAGCAAACTCTTCCCACCACTGTTGGCAATGATATCCAGCAATGAGTTCTCTGGTGAGAAAAAAAGAAAGCTTAGAGAGAGACTCTCAATTGTCTTTTTCTAGTGATATTTTCTAGGATCCAAAACTGAAGAGCACAAGTCAAAAATGAAGAGAGAGAGACTTTGGCAATGAGTCCTGGGGAAATCTGGTAGGGTCCTTAGGGAGGGACCATTACCCTTGGAAACCATCAGAGACTCTTCACAGAATGGCTATCTGTTGAATGCCACATATACGCTTGGTGTGTTCCCAAGATAAACGAGGGAGGAGCTTATCCACAAGTATCTGGAGTCTGGCAGTTGTTGTTCAGTCTCTAAGCTGTGTCCAACTGGATATGGACACAAAAGTGACATCATGAGTGAAGGGGCGAAGACCTGGGAGCAGCGGAGCAAGTTCAGACCTACCCCCACCTCACACCCGGAGGCAATGTGTGCAGCAGACAGTGAGAGCGGATTAGAAGTCACCCAATGGCTATACGAGGTTTTTTGTATTTCCATACAAATTGTGAAATTATTTGTTCTAATTCTCTGAAAAAGACCTCTGGTAGCTTGATAGGAATTGCATTGAATCTATAGATTGCTTTGGGTAGTATACTCATTTTCACTATATTGATTCTTCAAATCCACGAACACGGCACATTTCTCCATCTGTTTGTATCCTCTTTGATTTATTTCATCAGTGTTTTATAGTTTTCTATATACAAGTCTTTTGTTCCTTTAGGTAGATTTGTATGGAAATACAAAAAACCTTGTATAGCCAAAGCAATCTTGAGAAAGAAGAATGGAACTGGAGGAATCAACCTACCTGACTTTAGGCTATACTACAAATCCACAGTCAT
>ML661900.1:1423514-1464035 GCA_007570785.1 Antilocapra americana | reverse complement strand
ACTGCTGGGCATAGACACCGAGGAAACCAGAATTGAAAGAGCCACGTGTACCCCAATGTTCATCGCTGCATTGTTTACAATAGCCAGGACATGGAAGCAACCTAGATGCCCATCAACTGACGAATGGATAAGAAAGCTGTAGTACATATACACAATGGAATATTACTCAGCATTAAAAAAAAAATTCATTTGAATCAGTTCTACTCAGGTGGACGGAACTGGAGCCCATTATCCAGAGTGAAGTAAGCCAGAAGGAAAAACAACAATACAGTATACTAACGCATATATATGGAATTTAGAAAGATGGTAATGAGAACCCAGCATGTGAGACAGCAAAAGGAACGCAGATGTATAGAATAGACTCGTGGCCTCTGTGGATGAGGGAAAGGGTGGGATGATATGGGAGAATGGCATTGAAACATGTTAATTATCATATGTGTAATCAATCGCCAGCCCAGGACTGATGCTCGGGGCTGGTGCATCGAGATTTCCCGGGGGGAGGGAGTCGGGAGGGAGGAGGGAGGGGGGTTCTGGAGGGGGAGCATATGTAAACCCATGGCGATATCATGTCATTGTATGGCAAAACTAATAAAAAAAAAAGAAGTCACCCAATGGGAAGGTTAGGAAGGGTAAGAGCAGCAGCATATTTCCTTGCTGCTGTACTTTCCTTCCTAGGGTCTGAAACTAGTCCTCCATCCTCTGACCAGCTTTCAGAGACTTCTGATTGCTGCTTGTGTTATTTGAGGTGTCCGACTGTGCTTGGAGCAGCAGGCAGGGGTGCCCCTACTTTGCTGGGTGGACGAATAGTGAGATGGAGGCAGCTTGCATCTTTCCCATAGACTGTCCTTGAGGTGGGAGGATGCACTGCCAGGGATTGCTGGGAAAACTTGAGAGTAAAGTAACTGTCATGTAGTGGACAGATCCCATGGGGCTGTGGACAGATATCCATGGGGCTATGGACAGAGGGGCAGCAGAAGTGAGGGGGCTGCCTGCTGGTCTAATGAGAACAGACACAGCCTCCTGTGGTCTCCTGGGGTTTGGTTTAGTGGCTGCTGCATGACAATTTCATCTTTGTATATTGCAAAATTAGACTGTCTTTAGCCCAAGACATTTTTGTTACTTTTCCTTTCTGCATCCCATGATTTGAAATAGTGTATCTACTCCATTAATAACTCTATTCCAGTGTTTCTAAAGAAAAGAATGTGATGAAACATTATTCCATGATAACCCCACAGTAAACATGGACAAAACAATACTAAACTTGGTCATATTTGGCAGTGATAATTGTTGTTTCGCAGTGACAAAAGGAGAACCAAACTGAGCTGCAGAGCTGGCCCAGCACTCACAGCTTGGTGTCTCCTGATGAACCCAAACAACTTCACAGACCGTCATCAGGCAACCCACCTGGTGAGCACGAGAGCAAGGTCACAGTGTCATCACGTCTGAACACGGATGACACAGGAAGCCACACAGAGGGCCAATCATCTACTTAGTCAAGGGTAAAGGGAAGGGGCTGTTTCTTTACAGTGAAGACTGCAGCCTCGCTTTCATCTCCATGCCTTCTGTAGTGGTGGTGGTGGGTTAGTCACGTAAGTCATGTCTACTTCTTTGCGATCCCATGGACTGTAGCCCACAAGGCTCCTCTGTCCATGGGATTTTTAAGGCAAGAATCCTGGAGTGGGCTACTAGGGAAGCCTGCACTTCTGCTTGCATGTGTGCTAAGTCGCTTCAGTCATGTCTGACTCTGTGAGACCATATGGACTCTAGACACGATTTATTAGGATGTCCAAGCATAGGACTCCCCTCTTCCCGACAGCATCACAGCATCCAACCTAGAGCAAAGCCCAGCTTCTTGGACCCCTCTCCCTACATCCCCAACACAAGCCTAATAGTGAGTCCTTTCCAGCTCCTTTTTACTGAGGTGACCCTGGCTCCCCCTGGGATGCCTTGTGTGGTCTTTCTTGCTCTAGCGAATAATAAACTCAATTTGTTTAACTGCAGTCCTGTTCCTAGGGGTCTTCAGTTGGCGGACATTTTCCAGTTACAATATATTCAGATAGGATGGCATTCACACACTATTTTCCATGAAAGCTTTTGGAAGCACATAAAACAGCTTATTTAGTCCACCCCCACCTGGCCAACAACTCCATGATAGTATAACTTTTGCTAAACCTTAGGATTCTGGATCACAATATATTAAGTCCAAGCTGAGAACATCCTGGCATTTTTCTGGTGTCTGAATGACCCCAGGAGTAACTTCTTAAAACTGGAGATTTTATTTTTTCCATTCATTCACCTGATGAGTCTGCTAGTGACAAATGGGAACAACCCAGGCCTTTAAACTTCTCTTTCTAACAATCCATCTGTCTGTCCCTAAGACACACATTCCATTAATTTTCAATGATATGTATCTGCTTTCAAGAACGTCTTTCAGAAAACCAAAAGAGGAGTTATAATGGATGTTCAGGACCAGTGTAGTTCATTGAATGGTATGAAAATTAACTTCAGATTTAGTAGCATAAGGGCTTCCCTGGTGGCTCAGATGGTGAAGTGTCTGCCTGCAATGCAGGAGACCTGGGTTCAATCCCTGGGTCAGGAAGATTCCCCTGGAAAAGGAAATGACAACCCACTCCAGCACTCTTGCCTGGAAAATTCCATGGACGGAGGAGCCTAGTAGGCTACAGTCCATGGGATCACAAAGAGTCCGACATGACTGAGCAACTTGACACACACACAAACACACACACACACACACACACACACACACACACAAATAGTAGCATAATGACAGAAAAATAAATAAATACAATCTACTTACAGTTTCTGGTTACAGACTTTTAGCCAAGTGGCACTGAAAGTATTCAAAGTCAGGGAGGCTTTGCATATCATATGGAGCCTTTGATCTATACATCTGTGTAACCTATGTGTTTCTTTGACTGGAGTTGATGATGGAGTTTGGGAAGCTTCAGGGAGACATCTTACTGAAATCTGCACAGCAATTCTTTTCAACCTTTCTGGGAGTATAAGACATGGCAGAGACATATGATCTGAACCCATGTAATCCACACCATTGGATGACCTTGCCTCATGGAATTCATGGTGTGGGCAGGCTCCCTAAATAGTTGCCACATTATTCCATTTTACACATCAGTTTCAACAAATACAAATATTTTATTCAGATTTTATAGATATTGTACAATCTGATAGGATTTTGGATAACAGCTCCCTGAGTTTTGGGAAAAGGAACGGGGGAAGGTAGAGCCAGTATATTTATGAAATAAAAATACAGAATGAAATAAATATTGCATGAGACCTACTTATATCCTCAAAAAGTTGTTTATCTGAAATTCAAATTTAACTGGATATCCTGTATTTTATCTCCCCACTCTAGGGAGAAGGAGAGTAGGAAGGTAATCACAAAAATGAATATTAAAGCACTGGGTAGGTTGAAGCAAAGTTCCGAATTAAGAGAACCTTGGTCTGTAATGAGATTCTAGGAGTGCTCTGCCAATGACCTAGGGGCTTTAGGCATCTGCCTTAGGAATCAGGATCTTAGTGGCTGACCCAAAGAGGACTCAGGGAGTGTGTGAGGATAGCAGAGGATTGACGCTGATGGGTTGTAGAGAGGCGCTGGCTACAGAAGGTCTAGTTACAGACCAGAGCCTAGACCAGCCCCCGGAGGCTGGGCTACATGCTGGTTAATTGAGTCAAATTCCTTGCTTGGGAAAGCAACTGGTTCTGGTCCAGATGATGTTGTAGGAGGAAGGGAATGAGGAAATACATGTGCTGTTTCTCCATCCCAGGAGGATTCATTCAATCCTCGGGGCTTCTGGAGGGCGCTCCTGGAAGCTCAAGACAGCCACAAGCTTGTGTGCGCCATATGAACAAGGGAATATGGGAGCTGGGTGGACAGAGGGCCCATCTGCCCCTACTCTCCCTGCCTGGCTGTGGTCCCACTCCAGGCGGCAGTGCTCTGTCTGGTTGGAGCTTGCCTGCTCCATCAGATATGCAGGTTCAGGCCAGCAATGCTGCTTTGAATGCAGAAGTGTCCTGCTGTGGATGATAAATTATACGATCATCCTATTCTTAGCCCAGGGGCCTCTGTGCATTGAACTGTCTGCATCTACTTTGTTTTAACCACAGTACCAAGCTTTACCATCGGTTGGCAATAAGATTCTGGCAGACAGAGTGAGGATGAGGAAGAATGGAACAAAAAGGAAATAGATTGAGAACAGGTAGCAAAGAAAATGGGAGGGATGGGGAGGAAAAACTTCCACCCTTCCTGCTGGGCCTCCTGACATAGGCAGACCCCTAGGGAAGAGGAGTGGACCCAAGAAACTTACATGCTATAAGGATTACTGGAAGCCAATTCTGAAGACACTGCAACCCAGCTCTGGGGAAACTGTTGCCAGCCTTGCTCTATCCTAGATTTGCATTTAGCATTCTTCCCGGAGATGCTTGGTGCCCCACTAAGTGAAGGTGGCGAAGGAAATGGGGACACATGTGACCTTAGATTAGTGACAGACTGACTGTGAGCTGCCCTGTGCCAGGCCCTTAGTGGGTGCCCTGTACACATATATATAATTGAATATTATTCAGCCATAAAAGAATGCTATAATGCCATTTGCAGCAACATAGATGAATCTAGAGATGATCATACTAAATGGAGTAAATCAGAAAAAGAAAGACAAATACCACATGATATCACTTTATATGTAGAATCTAAAATATGGCATAACTGAACATTTTTATGAAACAGAAATAGACTCACAGAGAAAGAAAACAAGATTATGGTTACCAAAGGGGAAAGAGGAAAGATGCATCAGGAGTTCCTATATATAAAAGAGATAAACAGCAAGGTCCTACCATATAGCACAGGGAACTATGCTCAGTATTTTATAATAATCTATGATAGAAAAGAACCTGAAAAAGAATATTATACATATATGTATATATGTGTGTGTGCTCAGTCGCTAAGTCATGTCTGACTCTTTCGTGACTCCATGCACTGCCTGGCTCCTCTGTCCATGGGTTTCCCAGGCAAGACTACTGGAGTGGGTTGCCATTTACTTCTTCAGTATGTACACACACACACACACTCAAACATATCACTTTGCTGTAAACCTAAAAGTAACACAACATTGTAAATCAACTATACTTAAAAAAAAAAAAAAACCCTAGGTAGGATTGGTCCCTTCTGGAGGTCCAAAGGGAGGAACTGTTCCCTTGTCTTTTCTAGCTTCTGGAAGCTGCCTGCATTGTTTGGATCTGACTCCTTCCTTGTAGCCATGGCTTTTTCTCTCTCCACCTCCTTGTCACATCACACCTGTCCTCTACATTTCTCTTATAGGGACATTTATGATTATATTTAGGGCCCACCTGGTTGATCTAAGATGACCTCGCCATCTCAAAGTACCTAATCACATCTGCAAAGTCACTTTTGCCATGTAAGATAATGTATTACGGGTTCTAGAGATTAGGACTTGGACATCCTAGGGGTCCGGTATTTATCCAGCTTACGACTCTCCTCTCAGATTGAACTGGTGGCCTTGTCTATTCTTTCAAGACAGGGAAAGGAATTCAGGGCCCCTACTCTTCACAATGTTATCTGTAGAGATAGTCTCTCATGTGTATCTAACATGGTCTTCAAAACAACCCACAAGCCAGAAGGTGATGTCATCATGAATTTGCAGGTTGGGGAATTGGAAAGGGAACTAACATGTACAGAATTGAGTCCAGTGTCAATGGAGCATCACCTCATACAAGATCCTATACTTTCATCACTTCATTTAATCCTCTTGATCTGGGAAGCAACTATTTTTCTGGGTTTACTCTCAGGTAGAGAACCTGAAATTAGAGAGGTCAAATGCTGAAACTAAGACTGCAAAGTCAGAAATGGAGGCAAATCTGTGATTTCCATCCCTCACAACTGATGAAGGCATTATGCACTGTGTGTTTCCCACTTTGTGTTCTCCTGACCACAGTCCTGTGATGGCCTGAGGATGGGGTGGCCATTGGCTACAGGTGATTGTTTGTGGTACACACTGACACCTTTAGATATTTCCAGAGTCACAGAACATTAGGGCAGAGATGAGTCTTAGTGCAAACCTACCCCAAGTGATTCTCAAAGTACAATGTGAATAGAACTATCTGGAAGTTTATTAAAGAATAAAAGTTCCAGAGTCTCATTCTTAGAGATTTTAATTTAGCATGTCTAGAGTGAAAACTAGGAACCCAGTTTTAAATGTGCACAGAAGTTGATTCTGATGCAATTGGACAGAAAAGAAAAACACATAAATCTAGAGGAGGAGGGTAATACATTTTCTCTGGATTGTAGGCTTAACCTTTCTTTGGTAGTGGTGGAGGCAGGTGTGTGTGTGTTAAGATGCCAATCACAGGGACCATGCTATTAGAAAATGCCAAAGGATTCTTAACAGAGTTCTTGTTCTTTCAGCAGATTTGGTCAGGTAAAGAGTTTTGGCTAAGTCTGGGCTCTGATTTGAGTGTGAAAAATAATGAAAGGTGGATTCTATGCTGCAAAGTGGAACATTTGGAGATGCTTAGAGTCTAAGCTTGTGCATTTGCCAGAAAAAAATCCAGAGTGGTCCCTGCCATGTCTACGTTACAATCTGTCTAACTGCACTTTTCAGAATATAGGATCAGCTAACTATTAAGAAACATTCCAAGTCTGGATGTAGACGGGCAACATGCATTCACCGGAGATGTTAACGCAGATTGACTGAAGTTTGTTTTTGCTAAGAATGTTAAGAAATGGAGCATCAGAATACATTATCAGCTGGGGGAAAGCATGTCCAGACCAGGTGCCTGGACATCTGGTGGTCTTCAGCTTACTCCATAGGCCCCGCTTTCTTAGGATTTATAAAATTACCAAGTTGTCTGTTACTTTGTGTTACAATTCCCAAGCCAAATTACCCAGGACAGATGCATGGTGAATTTGCTTGCCTGGCATATTTGTCACATTACAAACGAGATGCATGAGTGATGACTCACGGCTTGTTGCAGATGATAATATAACTGTTATCACACTGGGGTCTGATTCTACAGTTCATTTGGGCTTATTACCAGCTGATTTCCTGAAAGAGCTCAGTTTCCTGGCTCAGCATGCCTTTGCTAGAAGAGCATGCTCTGAATGAGAGAGAAGCAATAGTTACACATTTTTCTTGATGGACAACTTCTAAAGTGAAGTCAGAGTTTTTACCAGGGTTTAGTGTCTCCCTTTAAAATTCCCCACTCTCCACTTTTCAGTGTGAAAGGACCCAGGGCCTGGTTTTTTCAGACAGTATTTTTTGATGGCAAGTTTAGCAGATTGTGCTGTGTGTGTGTGTCCTGTGGTCTCCATAAAAAGGAATCATTGAATTTTCTGTCCACTTAGCAGTATCTTTTGTTAATGATGGGCAGGGGACTTGCATTTTTTATGGAGCACTCTGACAACTCAGCAGTTAATGGAGTATAGTATATGAAGAAAGGGAGCTCTTCATCATCTAATAAAATACTGTGTTACAACCTCAGTATTGAACTTTTAAAGAAGGAATCCTGGATTATGGTGTATGCAAGTACAAAGATATACTTTGGTCTCACATTCAGGCTAACCTTCCAACCTTTGGGACTGTGTGTGTCTGTTGGCACAAATGAGGTATTACTTCAAAGATAAGGAGATTTATTTTACTCATTATAAATTCTTCCCAAAGCAAAGAGCCATCTTATTAAAATGCTGTAAGTTCATCCATGTGAGATTTTGGTGAAGGCAATTTTGGACAAGTCACTGTGTACCAGTAATGAAAACAAAAATGAATTCAACCTTCTAATGGGAAAGTGACAAGCAAATAAATTAGTCTCCAGGTTATCCAACTTTAGAAAATTATCTAAAGTAAAATATGACTAAAAATTGAAATAGGAAGGTAAAAAGAAACTCAGGTTTCTAATGGATAATTTTTATTTAAAATTACTGGGGCAGAGTTGAGTCCAAGGCAAATCTGAATATCAAAATTTGTCCCCAACCTCTCTGTTTTCCTACCTTGTACACTTCTACTGAACCTCTTCCTTCTCTACTTTCTCATAAGTGTGGGAAAAATTCAGATGTGATTGTTACTACCATAAAGTAACATATTGTGCTTGCTCTCTAACCCTGGCCAGAGAATGACTTCATTTCAGTTCAGTCACTCAGTCATGTCTGACTCTTTGCAACACCAAGAACCCCAGCACGCCAGGCCTTTCTGTCCATCACCAGCTCCCGGAGTTTACCCAAACTCATGTCCACTGAGTCGGTGATGCCATCCAGCCATCTCATACTCTGTCTTCCCTTTCTCCTCCTGCCCCCAATCCTTCCCAGCATCAGGGTCTTTTCCAGTGAGTCTGCTCTTCGCATCAGGTGGCCAAACTATTGGAGTTTCAGCTTCAACATCAGTCCTTCCAATGAACACCCAGGACTGATCTCCTTTAGGATGGACTGGTTGGATCTCCTTACAGTCCAAGGGATTCTCAAGAGTCTTCTCCAACACCACAGTTCAAAACCATCAATTCTTCAGCATTCAGCTTTCTTTATACTCCAACTCTCACATGCATATATGACTACTGGAAAAACCATAGCCTTGAGTAGACAGAGCTTTGTTAACAAAGTAATGTCTCTGCTTTTTAATATGCTATCTAGGTTGGTCATAACTTTCCTTCCAAGGAGTAAGCATCTTTTAATTTCATGGCTGCAATCACCATCTGCAATGATTTCAGATCCCCCCAAAATAAAGTCAGCCACTGTTTCCACTATTTCCCATCTATTTGCCATGAAGTGATGGGACCGGATGCCATGATCTTAGTTTTCTGAATGCTGAGCTTTAAGCCAACTTTTTCACTCTCCTCTTTCACTTTCATTAAGAGGCTTTTTAGTTCTTCTTCACTTTCTGCCACAAGGGTGGTTTCATCTGTATATCTGAGATTATTGATAATTCTCCCAGCAATCTTGATTCCAGCTTGTGCTTCATCCAGCCCAGCATTTCTCATGATGTACTCTGCATATAAGTTAAATAAGCAGGGTGACAATATACAGCCTTGATGTACTCCTTTCCCTATTTGGAACCAGTCTGTTGTTCCATGTCCAGTTCTAACTGTTGCTTCCTGACCTGCTTACAGGTTTCTCAAAAGACAGGTCAGATGGTCTGGTATTCCCAGCTCTTTCAGAATTTTCAAGTTTATTGTGATCCACACAGTCAAAGGCTTTGGTATAGTCCATAAAGCAGAAATAGATGTTTTTCTGGAACTCTCTTGCTTTTTCGATGAAAATATTGACTAGTCTTTACTATATAAAAAGCTCTGTTCTTGGCATTGGACCATGAGCAGTGAACAAAACTACCACCCAACAAACGCCTTTCCCTCATGGAGCTTATATTCTAGTAGAAGAGATATCTTAAAGCAGTAAATAGGAAAAATATATAGCATGTTAGACAGTAATAAATGCTGAAGAGGAAAATAAAACAGAGAGAGGAGATATACATTTGGCCTGTAGGGTGAGGGAATGTAAACGTTTAGATCACATGTCAAGGAAGGACACTGACTAAAAGATGATTCTTCAGTGAAACTCTGAAGGAAGTGAGGAAATGAGCCATCTAGGTATTGGGGGAGGAACAGCAAATGCAAAGGCCCTGCCAGAGAAGTATGACCAGCAAGTTCAGAAAGGAGGGTGGGCCATGGTGGCTGGGCAGAACAAACAAGGGAAGGAGGAAGCTTTCATCAGAAAGGCCACAAACCCAGTCACGTCCCTGACAGGTGCTTCCCTAGGGACCGAAGACACCAGCCCAAGACCCAAGACAGGTAGGTTCTTGCCTGCTTTCCTACTATGAATTTTCAGATATTCTCAGCGACTCACTTCACGTTCCTACGCTCTGCTCCTTGGCAGAGCTCTGGGACTTTTTCACGCCTGCTGAGCTGGATTCCCTCCCAATGGCAGGGCATCCCTCAGAACCATCTTCTGGGTGCTGTGGGTCCTTTGTCTCAGTTCCTGGCCTCACCCAGCAGCCTCTTCTCCAGTTAACCAAGGTGTGACAGACAGAGCTCTGTGGAATATGCAATGACTGCCAAGTGGATTGGTCATAGATCAGGAAAGTTATGATCAAGATGATGCACAAAAGAAGCAATGAATTATTAGGTTAGTGCAAACATAATTGTGATTTTGGACTGTGAATTTTAAATGATTACAACTAGGCTCATGTGTGCATGCATGCTAAGTCACTTTAGTCATAGCCAAATCTTCACAATCCTATGGACTGTAGCCCACCAGGCTCCTCTGTCCTTGGGATTCTCCAGGCAAGAATACTGGAGTGGGTTGCCATGTCCTCCTCCAAGGGATCTTCCTGACCCAGAGATTGAACCTGCCTCTCCTTGACTATTTCATTGCAGGCGGACTCTTTAATGCTGAGCCATCTGGGAAGCCCTACAACTAGGTTCAGACATATCTTAATTTATTAGTCAAAATAGGAACCATTACAATCAACATGTTTTTTCGATGAGAAATAAGTTGATTTATTCATGTAGCATAAAAATCCATGCTTCAGGATTGAAGAACTCTTAGAAAGCATTTTCTGCCTCTTGCTGGTTGTGGAAGCATTTTCCTTGCAAAAAAAGTTGTCAAGATGCTTGAAGAAGTGGTAGTTGATCAGGTAAACATAGTGGATGAAGCAAATTTTTGTAGCCCAATTTGTTCAGCTTTTGAAGTGCTGGTTGGGGGATGTGCAGTTGGGCATTGTCGTGGAGCAAAACTGGGTCCTTTCAGACCCAATGCCAGCTGCAGGTGTTGCAGTTTTTAGTGCATCTCATCAGTTTGTTGAGCATACTTCTCAGATGTAATGATTTCACCAAGATTTCAGAAAGCTGTAATGAATCAGACCAACAGCAGGCCACCAAACAGTGACCATGACCTTTTTTTTGGTGCAAATTTGACTTTGGGAAGTGCTTTGGAGCTTCTTCTCTGTCCAACTGTTGAACTGGTCATCACCATATAAAATCCAATTTTCATCACATGTCACAATACAATTGAGAAATGATTCATTGTTGTTGCATAGAATAAGAGAGGATGACACTTCAAAACAATTTTTTTTATTTGCAATCAGCTTTTGAGGCACCCACTTTTCGAGCTTTCTCAATTTTCCAATTTGCCTCAAATGCCAAATGACCATAGAATGTTCAATATTGAGTTCTTCAGCAACTTCTTGTGGAGTTGTACGAGAATCAACTCTGATGGTTGCTCTTAACTAGTTGTTGTCAACTTCAATGGTTGACCACTGTGCTTCTCAGCTTCAAGGCTCTCATCTCCAAGGCTCTCATCTCCTTTGCAAAACTTCTTGTACCATCTCTGCACTGTATGTTTTTTAGCAGTTCCTGGGCCAAATGTGTTGTTGATGTTGTGAGTTATCTCTGCTGCTTTATGACCCGTTTTGAACTCTAATAAGAAAATTTGCTTTTTGTCTAACATTATTTCCATAGCCTAAAATAAATATAAAATACACAAGTAATATCTTTAGCAAAAAAAAAACATAAAGTGATAAATGCACATTAAAATGATGTATAACATAACCACATTTATATAAGAATGTATTCCAATATCATATGACAAAGTTCAACAATGCACATATAACCTGCAATTACTTGTGCACCAACCTAATATAAAATGGATAAATAGTTTAAGTACTCCTAGCCATGGCTACCGAATTTCAGACTCTGGAAGCTTCTTTCAGAGGACACAAAGGGATTGAACCCAAATAAGAAAAGCCATTAAATCTATTTGGCATAGAATGGTACCTGTTAGTTCTGACATCACAGAAATAGCCAGAAAACCAAAACCACTAGAGAAGTACGTATCATGGAAAAGAAATGAAGTTCCCCTGCTATAGAATTCAAATAAATTTATATATGAAATTACACATGCATACACACCCCAAATGGTCCAGATAATACACACTTTTTCAAAGGAGTGGGGGTCAGTGGGGATGAGTTTCATAAAAAACAAAATATTTTCCCATTGCATTAAGCAATAGTGCACTTCAGCTAATTGCTATTGATGCAATAAATGGACAAATCTATTAAGTCCTTGAATTTTAATAACCTTGATGCTACAAGTCACAGTAATGAATTAAGATTGCTTCTCTGAGTGAACATATTAGCCAGGTTTGCCCTTTCAGACCTCACACAGACCACAGGCTGCATATAGCCAATATCATTAAGTAAGGACCCTGGAGATTAGACCTAGACAGATTCCCAATACACAGCCACAAGCCTGAAGATGATGTGGTTTGTGGTGTAGCTAGCCCTCTGGGATATATCTAGGATGTAATTTTCAAAGACAAGATGGGGATGAAGGCAAAAGAATACTAATAAGTACTAATGATGAGTTTGTATGGTTGTGTGCTTAATAGCTATTGTCAGGAAATCTACAATAACCAAAACATATTACTACCTGTATCCAGGAAGTAGTGTTTAAACATCTATTTTTTTTCAAGTTAGAAACTAAAGCATGTATGGTGTTAGAAAGTGTTCTAGTTTCATTCTTTTACAAGTGGCTGTCCAGTTTTCCCAGCACCACTTGTTAAAGAGATTGTCTTTTCTCCATTGTATATTCTTGCCTCCTTTGTCAAAGATATGGTGTCCATATGATGCTCGGGGCTGGTGCACCGAGATTTCCCAGGGGGAGGGAATCGGGAGGGAGGAGGGAGGGGGATCCTGGACGGGGAGCATATGTAAACCCATGGCGATTTCATGTCATTGTATGGCAAAACCAACACAATAATAAATAAAGAAAAAGAAAATAAAGCATGGACTCCATTAACAGTGTGGCTTTCCCCCCAGAGTTGTTCCCCCCACTTGACTTTTTTGGGTGTTAAAAATGTATATAAAATATATCCTGTTACTGACATCTGATGTGGGATTTCAGGATTGATTTGATGATGTCCTTCACCTTGAATGTAATGCCGAGTGGAAAATGGGATTCCAATAATCCACAATGTGCAGAGGCATTAGGATTCAATTACCTTCGGGGTTGCTAGGGAAGCAACTCCTGTTGACGTGAATGCCTTAGGTGCTGTACTTGACATTCACGGTGGTAACAACGATGACAAAGCTGGCAGGGAGGGACGGGAAAGCCACATGTGACTGTACAAGAGGGCAGTCACAAGCCAGCATGACTGATTGACATGCTCTCAGTACTTTAACACCTTGGCTCCCATCATGATCAGAAAATCAGACAGCTTCTGCAGTGACACTCAAAACAAAACGGGATAAAACATTTTATTTTCTTAAAGTAGCATGACAAAAGTGGCTGTAACACAGACTCAGAATGTAACTGTGTATGTGGCATCATTACAGTGTAACTTGCCGATACTCTTGTGTAGAAGTAAGGCTGAACTGTGGTGTAGGGGCACCCTGAGATTTCAAATCGGGTCATGCGTGTGA
Source organism: Antilocapra americana (assembly GCA_007570785.1). NCBI lineage: Eukaryota > Metazoa > Chordata > Mammalia > Artiodactyla > Antilocapridae > Antilocapra > Antilocapra americana. The sequence goes on along the minus strand of ML661900.1, from coordinate 1,450,583 downwards.
ATTCCAGAAAAGCTGGGGATTTGGAACTCTGCAAGATTCTCTGCTCCACCCTTGCTGGAAGAAGTGGCCCATGTACATTGTGCGAAAAACCTTCCCTTCTCTGAAGATCCTTTAATAACTTTCATGGGAGAGTTGCCTTGCAAGTTGATGCTTACGATTCTCCAACCCACCCCTCACTTGTTACTGCTCTGTGACTCATAACTGGGTCACAACTAGCAAGTAGGTTTCACAAGGACAAATGCAAAATCTGATTAAGGAGATTTTTTCCAGTTAATGGGGTTGGGAGGGAGAGAGGAACGCGGGTAGATGTGGTGGAGAAGAGAGAAAGAGAGGGAGAGACAAAGGAGGGGGTAGAGAGAGAGAGAAGGAAGGGGAAAGATAGAGATAGATTTGCTAATTCAAACCACCAGGCACAAAGGTAAAATGAGTGTGGGTTTTAAGAAGTTTAAACCCTTAAGTGCAGATTTCAATACTAGATAAATCTGAACTTACCCAGGAGAGGGCACTTCCAGAGTGATAAAAGAAATGTTCACATATTGAACTATAGGGAAGTTATTCTGGCGTATACTTGAATTAACCTGAATTTGATGCTAAATAAAATAGCCTGTTTGTAACCTATCAAACATACCTTGTACTTCTGCTTTAATTATTAAAGAAAAGGACACATTGACCAGACATGAAGAATGTCCATGCTAAAAATAAAAAGATTAAATGCCTCCCTTCCTAGGATGTCAGTAATGGTCCTCCCTTGATGATAAAAATCACTTCCTAGGTGTCAAGACCATGCTGACTTGCTGTATACATGCTGGACCATTGTTCTGGTTTTGTTTGTTTGTTTTTTTAAAAAAAAAAAACCTTGAAGAAATCTAACCCTGACTTGTTTAATGTTCTTTGTTCTGACAAGATATAAACCTGTGCTGAAAACCCTGCTTCTTGAGAACAGTTTCTCAGTGTCATCTGGGAAAGAAACTTCCAGGCTAGTTCTAAGTTTGATTCAAATAAAATTCTTCTCTAGTCTTATTATTGATTGTTCATTGACTATTTTCATCAACAAGAGATTTGGGCCGAATGGGTTAACGGACCTCTTTATGGGTGCTCTCAGTTTCCTTGGCACTGAGGTGAAATCTGGACTGGACAGTGGCTCACATCTGATGAAACCATCTCTGATCTCTGTGATGGCCCATGTACAAAACTCTCCACATTCTACAGAAGACCATTCTCACCCACTATATTGATGATATCATGATGACTGAAACTGATGAGCAGAAATAACAAGAGCCTTAAATGTCTTAATGAAGCATGTATGGGGCCGAAGCTGAGCAATAAACCTGGTGAAACTCAGGGGCCCAGACCCCAGGGAGGTTTCTAAGGGCCAGATGATCTGAAGCATATTGGGACATTCCCTCCAAAGTGAAAGAAAAGTTGCTTTTCTTCTACTGCCTACTGCTCAAAACTGGACAGCTTTGGGTGGGTCTCTTTGGAGGCAACATATGCCATATTTGAAATGTCTGCCCCAATCTATTTACTAAAAAATCTACCAAACTCTAGATTTTAAGTGGGGTCTGGAGCAAGTATCTTGGTCCTTATGGAGCAGTGTCATGGTAATTGAAATGTCTGTTTCCAACAGGGATATAGTGTGGGGCTTCTGGCCACTCAAATAAGAAAATTAAAACCTAAGTTTAGTGAGCAAAGCCATGTTACCTGCTGCATACAATTATTATTTAAGGATAGACGCTTGCTATGAAATTGAACTTTGTAGCAGAATGAGGACTCGGTGACCCTATGATGGAAACTGATCCCCATGAATTGGCTGCACTCTGACACATGGAGCCACAGGGTGGAAGTGGTTTGTAAGAGAAAAGGTTTGCTAGTCCAAGAGGCACAAATTGGTTTCACAAACAGGTGGCTCAGACTCTGATCACATCTTCTACTTCTCCATCTCTCACTCCCCAACCCACAATTTACACATAGGACTCACGGGGGAATTCCTTATGACAGCCTGGTTCACAGATGGTTCTGCCTGAGATACTGGCACCAATCACTACATCCTCCCTCAAGGGAGGCCTTACAGAACAGAGCAAGAGATATCCTCTAGGTAGGTAAAATCTTGAGCAGGACATTTAGCTTTTTACTTTGTTTAGAATCCATGTTTGTCATCATGTTATTTCAAACAGTACTTCTTCTGATCAAAGCACTCACTTCACAATCAAAGGAATAGCATAATAAGCTCATGAAATTAATATATCTTACTATATGCCATGTCACCCAGAAGGGTTGTCCTGATATGATGGTAGGGTGGCCTGAGAAAGCTCCATTATGGTACCCATTGGGAGGTAGCATCCTGGACATGGTCCACTTTGAACCAGCAAGCAATCATGAGAATACAAGAGTCTGGAAATCAAAGCTAAGTGGAAATGATTTTTCTCACTAGTATGTCTAATATCTCTTCTGCAGAATTTTTGCTTCCCATCATTAGACCTGTGTACTTTGCTGGTCTGGACATCACAGTTCCAAGGAGAGGGATTCTTCTGCCAGAGAACACAATGGTGTATCAAATAGACTGAAAATGAAGGCTGTATCCTGTCACATGGGGCTCTTTATTCCACTATAAAGAGGAGGTTTACTGTCCCAATCAAGGTAAATGATTCTGATTACTAAAGAGAAACTGAGTTTCTGCTACACAAAGAAGGCAGGAAAGATGTACCTGGAGAAAGATCTGGGGTTCCTCTCCCATGCTCCTTTCATGTCTAGTAGGAAATATTAGTGGATAATTTTATGAGTTAAATTGTGTCCACCCCAAAAGATGTCTAAGTCCCAAACTCTGGTGTCTGTGAATATGATCTTATTTGGAAATAGGGTCTTTCCAGATGTAACCTGATAAGAGGAGGTCATATCAAATTAGGGTGGTCACCCAATATGACCTCCAATATGACAGGTACCCTTAGAAAAGTGGAGAAGAGACACAAACACACAGAGGAAGAATGCCATCTGACAAGAGAGGCAGAGATAGGAGTTATGTAGGAACAAAGCAAGTAATGACAAGGTTTCTAGCTACCATCAGAAGCTAGTATTATGAATTAAGTTGTATGGACCCTGTTTGAGCTCTAACTCAGCTGAGGCTCTCTGCATTGGTGGTAGAAAGCTCTTTTTCCATTCGAGTTTGAGTTGGTGAATAATGAAACTGAAGTTGAGATTGGCATAATTCAGTTCAGTTCAGTCACTCAGTCATGTCTGACTCTTTGTGACCCCATGAACAGCAGCATGCCAGGCCTCCCTGTCCATCACCAACTCCCAGAATTTACCCAAACTCATGTCCATTGAGTTGATGATGCCATCCAATTGTCTCATCCTCTGTTGTCCCCTTCTCCTCCTGCCCTCAATCTTTCCCAACATCAGGCTCTTTTCAAATGAGTCAGCTCTTTGCATCAGGTGGCCAAAGTATTGGAGCTTCAGCTTCAACATCAGTCCTTTCAATGAACACCCAGGACTGATCTCCTTTAGGATGGATTGGTTGGATCTCCTTGCAGTCCAAAGGACTCTCAAGAGTCTTCTCCAACACCACAGTTCAAAAGCATCAATTCTTCGGTGTTCAGCTTTCTTTATAGTCCAACTCTCACATCCATACATGACCAATGGAAAAACCATAGCCCTGACTAGATGGAATTTTGATGACAAAGTAATGTCTCTGTTTTTCAATATGCTGTCTAGGTTGGTCATAACTTCCCTTCCAAGGGGTAATTGTCTTTTAATTTGAGATGGGCAAAGCTCAAGCTTTATTCAGTGGCCAGAGAATGGAGAAGAAACTAGGTTCACAGATCAGCTTCTCACCCCACATGGGGAAAGGTGTTTAATTTTAAAGGATAAAGACAAAGGCAAGAGTTGTTGTTCTTTAGTCACTAAGCCATGTCTAACTCTTTTGTGACCCCGTAGACTGTAGTGTGCCAGGCTCCTCTCTCCATGGGATTTCCCAGGCAAGAATACTGGAGTGGGTTGCCAGTTTCTTCTCCAAGGGATCTTCCCAACTGAAGGATCAAACCCATGTCTCCTTCATTACAGGAGGATTCTTTACTGCTGAGCCACAAGGGAAGCCCAAAGGCAGGAAAAGTGAAGCTAATTATGGAGAGGCATATGCATTAGTCTACCAGAGAAGTGGCAGGGCTTTTACAAGGGAATAGGGAGCCATCCCCTTTTCATTGTTTTTTGCTTCTAATGTTCAGTCATTGCCACTGGATACTACGTCATTTAATATGCTAACATAGTCAAATCAGACTCAGAGTCTGTTGAAGGTCAAATTCATCACCATTTTGTTCCCAGATTATTCCATCTGCATTTTTGTTTGTTTGTTTGTAGCTTCCTTTCTTATTTGTTCCAGAAGCCCTTGGAAATGAATACAAACAACAATAGCAATTCCATAAAGGCAAGCCAGCTAAGGACTCAGACCCTTCAATAATTAAAGTTTGGGTCACCTGTGGACTGGGAGAAGAACCAAGAATAGTTGAGATAAATATCAGCTATGATCCTGTCATCAGTTGACAGTAACAGCTTAACTTATTTTCTTCCTTATGGGTGTGTGCGTGTGTCCATTTAAACTTTTGGATGGCAGTGTATAAATTTTCAGTATGAGAATGTGGCATATGTTCAGCGTGAAAGTGACCTACATTACCACTGAACAGGGACCTAAGGATGGAATCTCTGCCACTTCCACTGAGTGCACTGGGTCACTTGCACTCTCATTGCAGATGGCCAGGTGACACCTCTGCTCCCAACTCACTCAATCCCAAGGTCAGCTGTGGAGTTCTAGTTTCACTCAGAGATGGGGCTCCACATTCTGTCAGAGGAACAGAACCAGCTCTGCACCTTCTCATCCCTCCATACTTTCCCCATAAAGAAGCTCCCAAAAGCCCCTTTCATCTTTTTGCTGATCTCAATTACAGGCTCTCACCTTCCCATTGCATGAACTCCTCCAGTCCTGCGAATTCTGTGACCATCAGGGCTTTGATCTTAGTCATTTCTTTCCTCCCCTGACACTAGCCCCCACTTATCCAGAAACACATCAGTTTCTAAAATGATCTGTTCATGTACCTTCCCTCCTGTGATAGCCCCACTGGGCTCTAACCCGTTAGTGAAGGAGGAAACAGAACAGGCTCTGTCTTGAATGCAGGACTCCATCTTGGGCTGGACAGAGGACTTCGAGCTATATGCCCAATATCTATGGAAATGACATACCAACTAGAAAACCAGGCCCCAGGAAGGAAGAGTCCCAGGGCTCCTACCTAGACTCTCCAATGCCTAAAAGAATACCCTAATTATCAGTGTAACTGAATAGAATCTTACATTCTATTATGCTTATTGGGGTATGACCAGAGGCCTATTGATAATTGTCCACTGTTAACTACCTAGAGGCTTAAGGCACATGAATCACGGGTGAACTTTGATTGTATCTTTCTTTTTCCTTCAGACTAATTTGTTCAGACTAGTTTGAACAAATTTCCTTTGTTCAGGGAATTTGGGGAGGCAGGTTTGTGCACGTACACTTAGGGTATATAAGGTTTTCACAAAAACTGATTGGGGTCCTTGGCTAAGAGGAGACTCTGCCTTGGGCCTGCTGGTGTAATAAACTGCACTCCACTATCTGCATTGTCCTTCTGAGTGAGTTTGTTTCATGGAATGCATGGCTACACCATTAGTATCCTGTATGTGTGCTTAATTCCTCTCCATTCATTGCATGAGCTTTTGTTTAGTCAGTGAAAAAAATACCCCCTGCCATATCAGTAAACAAAGGATGTTTGTAGCCATCAAGTCATCACATTACACCCTTCTTGATGGTGTGCCCTGAGGGAAGTCAAGATGGAAACTGAATGCTCATCATCAATCCATCAGACACTGCAGCCACTCCCAAAGAAGCACCTTGAGGAGATTCAGGATGAGAAAACACTGGATACTGGCCCCAGATAGCTGAGGTGCATATCAAAGTAATGATTTCAGTGAGCCCAGACTCCTGCATCTTCCCAAGCACAGAGAAGTGCTAAATTACATAACTTGACATATCTAGCTTTCTTTAACTAACAGTAATGCTTTGATGTTCTGATTACCTGGTGTCAGCTGCAAAAACTCCAAAATATCCTGGCTCCTCCCATACTGCTTCAGAGCAGTCCCTTAGAGTTATCTGAAAGGCTGCGTTCTGGACTTAAGTCCTTAGTTCTTTTCATCAAATAAAACATAATTATAATTCTCAATTTTTAAGTAGTGCTTTTTCATCAGTCTACAGTTTCATTACCCCTAATTTCAAATCCTTTAAGATTTCCACCTGGCTTGAAATTCTTCCTTTTTTCTCTTCTGCCCATTAAAGTCTATAGGTCATCAAGTCATATTTACACATCACCAAAAATATTTTTGTTATTGTTGCCTGAGGCACTCTTGTTGGCACCATCAGCACTAGTTCTACAATTACAGGAACAATAATTGTGAAGACGTTCACATGCAGCAAGTGTTGATGATGCTCCCAACAATGTACTGAGTTCTCTCTCTGGATTATTTTATAATCCTATGGTGTTGGAGAAGGCCCTTGAGAGTCCCTTGGACTGCAAGGAGATCCAACAAATCTATCCTAAAGGATATCAGTCCTGGGTGTTCATTGGAAGGTCTGATGTTGAAGCTGAAACTCCAATACTTTGGCTACCTCATGTGAAGAGTTGACTCATTGAAAAATACTCTGATGCTGGGAAGGATTTGGGGCAGGAGGATAAGGGGAAGACAGAGGATGAGATGGCTGGATGGCATCAACAACTCGATAGACATGGGTTTGTGTGGACTCCAGGAGTTGGTGATGGACAAGGCATGCTGCGGCTCATGGGGTCACAAAGAGTCGGACATGACTGAGAGACTGAACTGATACCGATAAACCAAACCTCATGAAATAGTTGTTATAATTATTTTCATTTTACTTATAAGGAAACAGAAGCTTATGAAGGTTAAGCAATTTGCCCAAGTCACAAAGCATGGAAAACTCTACAGAAAATGCTTTAAAGCAGAAACCATCCACACCAAAGATATTCTGGGAGATCTAAGGGTCCTAACTAAGGGTTTGGGTTGTCCACGTCTAGATTCACTGAACTGTCCTGGTTCTTAAAGGAAGCTTGCTTTTTGCCAAATTTAACCCTTCAAATTAGATGTATGATCTCATTTCCTTCAAGAGAGATTGGCCTCAGGCAGCAATGACTCATGCAAAGGTCTACATTTTCAGATTTGCCAGCAAGCTGGTTGGTGGGAACAGGACTTTGAATTGTTGATTTAAAAAGCAGTCACAATATAAAAGTTGAGAGTTATATCTTGTTTGGTGATTAATTTTAGAACTTCGAGCCTAAGAGATAGCATCTCAAGTAATGCTGAGAGAATTTGTCCCAGGAGGCAGGGGAAGGAGTCAGGTTATACAGAATTTGCAACAAAGGGCAAGTAGTCTGAACATTGAAAGTATTTTTATGAATTAAGACCAGATTATCTCAATTTAAGGAATTGAGCAGTTTTCTATGTGTGAGAAGATTCAAGAGCCTGGGCTCACTGAAATCATTCCTTTCATATGCATCTCAGCTATCTGGGGTCAGTATCCTGCATTTTTACATCCTGAATTCTTCAGTGCTCACTATAGAAAGTGGCTGCAGAAGGATGGCTGCTGGACCAGGTATTGTTCTCCTTCCTGGTTGTCCTTAGGGCTCAGAAATTCACATTTGGATGGCCGAAATCACTGATGACTGTGACACCCTTGTTTACTGATATGCAAGAAGTACTCCATTTCTCAGAATCCTATAACTTGATGGTTTTAAAGCAGTTGGGTGGAGCTAAAGACGGTGGTGCCCAGATGTTACCATGAAGGCCAGACTGGGAGACGGGGAGGCAGACTGAGCTTCAACTACCACGGGTGTGCTTTTGTATATGTATATGTGGTATAATATGTACATGTGCATACACTTAGGATATGTGTGTATATGGTTACTTGTACTTACACATAAAATGCACATATTATGCAAGTGCATCTATGCATTTATAGAATATACATGTATGTATGGAATGTATGTGTATATACTGGGTTGATTTTCCCCTGGAAACAACATTCTGATGCTTTAGAAACATAGTTGAGATCCACAGCTTTAAGACTACCTACTCACTGTAACAGAAAACAACAATTACAAAAACAAACAAATGAGGGTCAGAGAGATTAAATCTATAGGAAAACAAACATGAATATTTAATGACAACTATTAACAAGTTTCTTCATTGTGATCAAATGAGTATTTCCTGGGTCTTCTCTCTTGAAAGCCAGGAGTAGGAACTCTTGAGGATAAGCGTGAGTAATTGACACGTTTCAGGCCTTGGTCTGGGATATGGCTGCTAGTCTGGGGCCCAGTAACTCAGAACTCTTGTCAGTCAGTAAGGAGTGACCACATGGCATATAGACCAGGTCAGAGCACTGTGGCCTGATGCATTGATTTTTCAGGCATCCTCAATGGGGCAGGTAGGGGACTATACTGCCTTCATTGATGATCTCCAGCTAGCCTGGGAATCTCGGTGTCTGGGGCTTGGTTGTAGAAACACATTTTATCTTTCAGATAATTTGTATAATTTTGCTCGTTACTTTTCAGGCTGAGTTCAGTAGCCCCTGTAAACCCAGGATCTGCAACTTTACTTTTAACTAATGATCTTATTGGGTTTCTAATGTGGTGCACTGGTAAAGAGGTTGCTTGCCAATGCAGGAGACATGGATTCAATCCCTGAGTCACGAAGATCCCCTGGAGTAGGAAATGGCAACCCACTCCAGTATTCTTGCCTGGAAAATTCCATGGACATAGGAGCCTGGCAGCTATAGTCCACGGGGTTGCAAAGAGTCCGATATCACTGATCAACTGAGCATGCACTCCCACAGTGATCTTATTAAGAAACAGGTCCCATAGAACTAGCATTAGGATATGCTGTGCTGTGCTAAGTTGCTTTAGTCATGTCTGACTCTTTTCGACGCTATGGACTACAGCCTGCCAGGCTCCTCTGGATAACAGAAGCCAGTATTTCAAAGCCAAGGTTTATATTTTTTTCCTCTCATGAAAATTTGTCTCTCACAGCCCCCAAGAAAAGAGAGAAAAAAAGAAGAAATAGAAATGAAAACATGTAACCAGCAATGAAGACAATTCTCTTATTTCAACTACACCTAGGGTAACTTGATCTTTAGCTAGAAATGGCCAGTCTCATCTGGATTTGGGTTCAGAGAACAAAAAAGCAGGGGCCTCATGTGGGGAGAAAGGTGAGTGATCCTTGCCAAGGCCTGCTGTCCCATCCAGGGAAATGGAGATTCTGCTCTGTGTTACAGATTAGCACATGGAGCTCCTGATTTAACTTGATTCTTCTTAGACTGCAGCCTGCCAACTGATGTGCATCAAGTGGCAATAAGGTAAGATGACATCCTTCAGGCTGTGGACAAAGAAAAATGTCAGTAAAAGAAAAATAAGTGTTGTGACTATGGAGCCATCAGCCGCTGCAGATGCGCCCCTCCCATGGTGAATCTGAGAATTCAGGATAGAGAAAAACAGGATACTGGCCCTGGATAGTTAAATGCATATCAAAAGAACAATTTCAATGGATCCAGACTCTTACATCTTCTCATACATAGAAAAGCACAAAAATCATTCACTTGAGATGTCTGGTTTAGTGTGTATGTGAGAGAGAGAGAGAGAGAGAGAGATTAACAGTAATCTTTTGATGTTACAGTATATGCGCTTTTTTTTTTTCACCAAAAAATAGCTATAGCACCCCTACATAACCTCATTGGAACAGTCCCTCAGAGCTATCTGAGAGGCTGCCTTCCTGGGATGTAGTTTTCAGTAATGTCCTCAAATAAAATATAATATTCAACTTTTAGGTTGTACATATGTTTCAGTTGACAAGACTCAAAGAGCAAACACAAAAGGCTAGTGAAGCCTTATTTTTTAGCAAATTACTAACAGAGACTTCTGTTCTCTGCAAAAATTTATTTTAAAAAAGGCTTGTTCTAGTCCTAATCTGAAACAGACCTTTCTGTGTGACGTAATGCATAAACCTTATCCTAGGAAGAAATTAGCCTTGTGAATAAGTGCTTTTAGCATTTTTACAAAAGACAATAATGGACTAAGAATTCTTTCAGAATATGACACAAATGAACATGTCTACAAAACAGAAATAGACTCACAGATGCAAACTTGGAGGTGAGTTGGGGAGAGGTGGAATGGGAAGTCAGGATTAGCTGATGCAAACTAGTATATAGATGATGGATAGAAAACAAGGTCCTACTATATACCACAGGGAATTATATTCCATACCTTGTGATAAACCATAATGGGAAAGAATATGAAAAGACACACACATATACACACACACACACACACACATATATACTAACTTGCTTCAGTTGTGTCCAACTCTTTGAGACCCTATGGACTGTAGCCCGCCAGGCTCCTCTGTCCATGGGATCCTCCAAGCAAGAATACTGGAGTGGGTACCCATTCCCTTCTCCAGGGCACCTTCCTGGAGGATCTTCAAGGATTGAACTCGCATCTCTTATATTTCCTGCATTGGCGGGCAAGTTCTTCACCACTAGTGCTACCTTAACTGAATCACTTTACTGTACAGCAGAAGTTAACAAACATTGTAAATCAGCTATATACGTCACTAAGATTCTTAAAAAAAGAACTATTCTAGACATCAGCTGCAAACCTGCTCTGCTGACCATCAATTTTGAGAGGGGCTGACAATACTGACTGGGTTCCCAGGACTGTACAAAGACTACTCTGCCTTTAGCAGCTGTGCTGCTTCTTGCAACTACATCTGCAACCATTTAACATCATTTTCTATAAAATTTCCTACCCAAAAACAGTCTTTGAATTGGCTTGTAGGAAGTCTTATCCCTTGTAGCATGCCTAACTAAAGTTATAAGAAACACACAATATAGTGTAAAGTGAGAGGAAGAAATAGTAGATTATATTTTGCTTGATGATTTCGATTATTTGCAAATACCTATTATCCCCTTCGACAGCATCGTAAGGATCACTGGCACAATTTTAAGGGTGAGGAAGTGCAGGGTTAAGAAGCTGAAGTGATCTGCCATAAAGCTCATGACTAACAAAGAAAGGTTCAGATTTTACTTAGACCCCCGTTTGTTTTTAAATTGTGATGTTTTGGAGTCTTTCCTTGTCAACAGATGTTCATTCAGAAGAATGCTTATAAATCACCATTGACTGCTGGAGTAGAAAGAATATACAGGATTATGGGGAATCAAACCTGCTTGGCGTATACAAACCTGCCCAGAACTCTCTCCTTACCCTTGAACAAAGGACAATTTGGGGAGGACAGACACCAGGCATCTCTGTACCTATGGACACACAGCACCTGAAAGATACGTGATGCTGTAGGAATTTGAAAGAGAAAAGTAAAGATGCTTTTCCCAAGGCATCCTTTGTTTTCCACCAGTAGTCACCACCAGAGTACATCTGGTTTGTCTTCTCTCCTCTCTCAGCAATCCCTCAATCTGCACTTTCCTTTATCCTTCAAGAAGAGAAAGTAAAGAGGGTTGTAACTGAGCAGGACCCTAGGAAGCCTTCCCAAAATAGACATCCACACATGTCCTCCACCTGCCTTTTATCTGCAGGACTTTAGTCACGGAATAAATTTAATCAGAGGAGTGAGAAAATGCAGAAAGAAAGGAAAACAGTCAAGTTAAGACAAAATAATAATACGTTAGCCATTAAACAAAGTCAAATTTCTTAGTTCTTCCTCAAGGACTATGGATAGTATCGTGAGCCATGTCCTTTGAGCTGTTTTGCAGATATTGAAACCTCCACCAGGTGGAAGAAGTTAACTGTTTGCTGCCCACAAGCACATAGACCCAGACCAGCTGGAACAAGGAGGTCGGTGATGCTGACTCTCAATACTCAGCACCAACCAGTCAGAAGAATGTCCAGGAGCTGATCACACTCTGCTCCTTGAACCATTACTATAAGACTCCTCATTACCTCCTCCAGGGCAAAACACATAGTCTTGAGGGCATTCCTTGTGGTCCCCTTTACCTGGCAAAACAATAAAGCTATTTCTTTCTACTTCACCCAACACTGTGTCTCTGAGATTTAATCCAGCAGTTTTACAGAGACCAAATTTCAGCAACAGGATTGCAGATGTTTTTACTTTTGTTGTTAGTACATGTATTAATAGCACATCATTTATAAATATTTGGCTCTGGAAGCTCCAGAATAAGAGCACTGATATAGATACAAAATAGTCTTCCAAACATAATACTCAGAGATTGTTAACAGAAAGGAAAGACTTTGAGTCAGCCTTTTCAAGGTTTTTCAATTTATGCTTTGAACTTTATAGCTGGGGTAGAGAGGAGTAAAATCTGCTAGGCAGGCAGAGTGAACATATCTGATTTTCTTCTACAAACTTGGAAACTGAGAAGAAATGAACCAGCCTTTAGAGGCACAATGTAATTGCAATTCTCTGAGAACCAGTTTTGTATCCCCATCATTTGTGTGCAGAGAAAGGGTGACAGCAGCCAGAAGAGCCTTTAAGGACCTTGGTATTCAGTCTGGCCAACTTCGTAGTAAGAATGCTGAATGAGGCAGAACTTCCTATGAAAAGTGTTGAATCAGTGAATTTCAATGAAATGGCCCTCAGAGGCGTAATATTTAGTGATTTCAGCTGCGTTTTTTATTGACTTGTGGGGACTTTGTGGGTTTAAGATTTTATTAATATGGCACCAGGTCAGCTGAGAAAGTTGCAGCCACTGAGAAAGTTTCCCAGAAATACATTTTCATATTATCCATAGTGCACTTTGAGAACAGAACAGAAGCTCCAGTATGTCTCTGGGGACAGATAGAAAGGGCCAGGTCTTCTCTTCTCCAAGAAAGTCAAATGGGACTGAAGAAAATTCATACTTACTTAATGTCTTTCTTGATGATCTTGTGATTCTTATTTTGTGCCTTCAAACACATTCAGGGCTGGGAAGCCAAAATCTCTGTCACCTAAGGCAGCTTTGGCATCTAAAGGAGTCCATTCTGTCATCATTCATTTAATGACCAGGATATTTGGCATCAAATAAAGCTTTCAGCATTGAGAATATAGGACAAAGAGCAAATACAATCCATGTACAAGGGGATTTGAGAAGGGAGTCAATCTATAAATTAAATGAGGAACAATTTATTAATTTTCAGAACAAAAAGAAGACTCAATATTCAGAATTGTTTCTTTCTATATTACATTGGATACTACTCTAAGAAAGTGACAAATGCAGAATGAACCACTATCAGTATTCTTAAAAAGATTTTTAGAGATTTGCATTAGAGATTTCATTGAATCTCCTCAATTGTTAACATTTCTATAAATTTATATTGCTTAATAATGCAACATTCTAAAAATGCCATTTAAGGGGTCAAGTAAGAAGGAAGGTTGTTAAGAGTCATGAGAGTGATCTTCTATTTAATTAGTTGAACACACCACACACATATATATGCCAGAGCTAGCACAGTGTGTGACACACAGGAAATGGTAAATGTGTATTTGCTGTTATTTTCATGTGTTAATGTGATTATTAATTTTTTTGGACCTCAAGTGCAAAAATACCATAGCTCAGGTCAATGCCCTTAGAGCAGAGCATTTCTTTTTTTTTTTTTTTTTAATACTTTTATCCCCATTCCAAACCCCTTTCCTTAGGCCCACTTTAATGTGTGTTCCCATTTTAATCTGTGTTCTTCCCTTGTATGTGCTTTTTTAAAACATGTAGACCTAATTGTGCACATATGTTTTAAGTTACATAAATGGCATTTTGCTGTATATCCCACTCATCCCCTTACTTTTCCCCTCGGATATGTGTCTTTACAATATCCTCATTGAAATGTGCATGTCTTGTCTGTAGCATGCATCTAACATATTTTAACACATCTATTACTGCATTTGTTGCTGATTAAACTGTGTCGCCCCCCAAGATATACTGTACCCAAGAATAGACTTTATTTGAAAGTAAGGTCTTTGCTGATATAATCAAGCTGTCAGTCAGTTCAGCTGCTATGTCGTGTCCAACTCTTTGCAACCCAATGGACAGCAGCATGCCAAACCTCCCTGTCCCTCGCCATCTCCCAAAATTTGCCCAAGTTCATGTCCACTGCATCAGTGATACCATCCTCTGACTCTCTCTTTTCCTTCTGTCTTCAATCTTCCCCAGCATCAGGGACGTTTCCAGTGAGTCAGCTGTTCGAATCAGTTGACCAAAATACTGGAGTTTCAGCTTCAGCATCAATCCTTCCAATGAGTATTCAGGGCTGATTTCCTTTAAGATTGACTGGTTTGACCTTCTTGCTGTTCAAGGGACTTTCAGGAGTCTTCTTCAGCACCATAGTTCAATGGCATCAATTCTTTGACACTCTGCCTTCTTCACAGTTCAGCTCTCACAATGGTATGTGACCACTGGGAGGACCATAGCTCTGACTATACAGCATTTGTTGGCAGAGTAATGTCTCTGCTTTCCAACACACTGTCTAAGTTTGTCATAGCTTTCCTGCCAGAAGCCATCATCTTCGGAGTTCATGGCTGCAGTCAACATCTGCAGTGACTTTAGAGCCCCAGAAGAGAAAATCTGACACTACTTCCACCTTTTCCCCTTCTATTTGCCATAAAGTTATGGGGCCGGATGCCATGATCTTAGTGTTTTTAATATTAAATTTTAAGCCAGCCCTTTACTCTCCTCCTCCACCCTCATCAAGAGGCTCTTTAGTTCCTCTTCACTTTCTGCCATTAAAGTGGTATCATCTGCCTATCTGAGGTTGTTGATGCTTCTTCTGCCTATCTTGATTCCAGCTTGTAACTCATCCAGCTCAACATGAGTTTCTCATGATGTGCTCAATATATAGTTTAAACAAACAGAGTGACAACAGGCAGCCCTGTTGTACTCCTTTCTCAATATTGAACCAGTCAGTTGTTCCATACAGGGTTCTAACTGTTGTTTCTTGACCCACATACATATAGGTTTCTCATGGGACTGGTGAAACGGTCTGGTATTCCCAACTCTGGAAAAGCGTCACAGTTTGTTATAATCCACACAATCAAAGGCTTTTGAGTGGTTGATGAAACAGCGGTAGATGTTTTTCTAGAATTCCTTTGCTTTCTCTATGATCCAGTGAATTTTGGCAATTTGATCTCTGGTTCCTCTTCCTTTTCTAAGCCCAAAATAGAGGAAATATTTTCTAATTTCATTCCTATATGGAGCATATTAACTACAATCAAAGATGACTTAACTTCTTCCCTTCAAGTTTTTATGTCTTGCTTCTTCCTAAATTTTTCAGCTAGCACCACTGTAGAAACACTCAATGATAATAATGATGCTTGATATCCTAGCCTGGTCCCTGCACTTAATGGTCATGCTTCTGGTTTTCTTCCACCAAGCATGAGAATGGATCTGGGGCCAAAATATACATGTTCTATCAACCACAATTTTAAGTCAATTTTTCAAACCAAGGAGAGATATTGAAAGTTATTATAATATCTTTTTCTCATTTGTAAAATTGATTTTATTTTTTCCGTTTTTTACTTAATGTAATGCATCATGGGAATATATAATGAACTAGATAAATAGGTTTTTCAGTATGGAGCCATGCTGGTGTTACTGGGAATAATGCTATACTGCTGCCTTCTGTGTCTAATATTTTATTTATACTACTTATATTAATATTCATAATAAAGAGTTATCTGTAGATTATTGTGCTATCTTGGTTGGGGCTACTATACATTTTGCTTGTTTCATTAAAAGAATTTGGGAAATGTTCTTCTTTTAGCATGCTGTGAGGCTTAAATATAAAATTTTAAGGTCCTTAAAGATTTGGTAAACTTTTTTATGTGAAAGTGTGTAGGTCTGGTGTTTGAGTAATTTGCATACTGACAATTTTTTCCCGAGTATTCTATAAAAATCATTCTCAGGGAAAATTAAAAATTCAAACAGAATGAGAATCAAGAAATCAACAAAACAAACTAAAAAGTCCATAGATAGAATAATATATGTGTATATGTATGTATATATGATATATATATATATATATATATATGTATATATACTGGAAACATCTAGGGAATATTTTGCTGAGATCATTTTTGGTATTTTCCCCAAGAATTTCCTAGGAAATAATCTATTTCATTCAGATTCTTCACAGGTCTTCATAAAATAGAGCAAACTAGCCTTGTTTATTAATATTCTCTTTTTGATGTTTAAAAAGTTTCTACCCACTTGATTATAGTAGCTAGTTGTTTTGAATTTTATTTTAAAAAGTCTGATTATATTAGTTCTATAGTTTTTGTACTTCTAGTTAATTTAACAAGATTTTTATCTTTACCAATGTTTTCTTTCTGCTCCAATTTATTTTGTTGAGTCACATTCTGAGCATAGTTTTAGCTGTATCTAATAGGACCTGATACGTAAGTTTTCATGATCATTACTTTGTTTATATTATGTAATATTCAATTTAATTTGCTTTTAATCTGAGGGCATTATTTCTACTTCTTTAATTTTGAATTGGATATTTTTACTGTAAAATTTTGGTTTTATAGGGATGGAATTAGAAAATATTTCTTCTATTTTATTCTTTGCAATTTTACACATTTTACTCTGTGGCTTAATATGTGGTTGAATTTTGTGTATGCTTCTTGGTCACCTGAAATAATGACCAAGTATTGCCTATATTCTAAGTGTGGAGTTTGATATATATGTATGTGTATATATGTATATATTGATATACATATACAAAGATAATTATATATACAAAAAGAGAATTTTATATGTATAATATGTAAAAGATAACTATATATATAATATACAAAAAGAAAGTTTTATATATATAATTGAATACATAATCTTCTCTATATATGTTTTATGTACATATATATATATGTACAAAAAGATCTTCCTGACCCAGATGGTGTGATCACTCACCTAGAGCCAGACATCCTGGAATGTGAAGTCAAGTGGGTCTTAGGAAGCATCACTACAAACAAAGCTAGTAGATGTTATGGAATTCAAGCTTGAGCTATTTCAAATCCTAAAAGATGATGCTGTGAAAGTGCTGCACTGAATATGTCAGCAAATTTTGAAAACTCAGCAGTGGCCACAGGACTGGAAAAGGTCAGTTTTCATTCCAATTTCAAGGAAAGGTAATGCCAAAGAATGCTCAAACTACTGCACAATTGCACTCATCTCACATGCTAGTAAAGTAATGCTCAAAATTCTCCAAGCCAGGCTTCAGCAATACGTGAACCATGAACTTCCAGATGTTCAAGGTGGCTTTAGAAAAGGCAGAGGAACCAGCAATCAAATCGCTAACATCCACTGGATCATCGAAAAAGCAAGAGAGTTCCAGAAAAACATCTACTTCTGCTTTATTGACTATGCCAAAGCCTTTGACTGTGTGGATCACAATAAACTGTGGAAAATTCTGAAAGAGATGGGAATACCAGACCATCTGACCTGTCTCTTGAGAAACCTGTATGCAGGTCAGGAAGCAACAGTTAGAACTGGACATGGAACAACAGACTCATTCCAAATAGGAAAAGGAGTACGTCAAGGCTGTATATTGTTACCCTGCTTATTTAACTTCTATGCAGAATATATCATGAGAAACACTGGGCTGGAAGAAGCACAGCTGGAATCAAGATTGCCAGGAGAAATATCAATAACCTCAGATATGCAGATGACACCACCCTTATGGCAGAAAGTGAAGAAGACCTAAAGAACCTCTTGATGAAAGTTCAGTTCAGTTCAGTTCAGTCACTCAGCTGTGTCCGACTCTTTGTGACCCCATGAACCCCAGCACGCCAGGCCTCCCTGTCCATCACCAACTCCCAGAGTCCACCCAAACTCATGTCCATTGAGTCAGTGATGCCATCCAACCATCTCATCCTCTGTCATCCCCTTCTCCTCCTGCCCTCAATCTTTCCCAGCATCAGGGTCTTTTCAAATGAGTCAACTCTTCGCATTATATGGCCAAAGTATTGGAGTTTCAGCTTCAACATCAGTCCTACCAATGAACACCCAGGACTGATCTCCTTTAGGATGGACTAGTTGGATCTCCTTGCAGTCCAAGGGACTCACAAAAGTCTTCTCCAGCACCACAGTTCTAAAGCATCAATTCTTTGGTGCTCAGCTTTCTTTATAGTCCAACTCTCGCATCCATACATGATCACTGGAAAAATCATAGACTTGACTAGATGGACCTTTGGTGACAAAGTAATGTCTTTGCTTTTTAATATGCTGTCTAGGTTGGTCATAACTTTCCTTCCAAGGAATAAGTGTCTTTTAATTTCATGGCTGCAATCACCATCTGCAGTGATTTTGGAGGCCCCCAAAATAAAGTCAGCCACTGTTTCCACTGTTTCCCCCATCTATTTGCCATGAAGTGATGGGACTGGATGCCATGATCTTAGCTTTAAGCCAACTTTTGAGCTTTAAGCCAACTTTTTCACTCTCCTCTTTCACTTTCATCAAGAAGCTCTTTAATTCTTCACTTTCTGCCATAAGGGTTATGTCATCTGCATATCTCAGGTTATTGATATTTCTTCTGGCAATCTTGATTCCAGCTTGTGCTTCCTCTAGCCTAGTGTTTCTCATGATGTACTCTGCATATAAGTTAAATAAGCAGGGTGACAATATACAGCCTTGTATCTTGTGAAAATGAAAGAGGAGAATAAAAAAGTTGGCTATCAGGAATCTGGTGAACCTTGTAGGAGATTGTTCAGATAGGTTTTACCCAATGTTCCTCTGAGGCTCCCTAATTGGGCAGGGAAATGATAAGGATAGAAGGAAATTATCAGATTAGGAGAGAAGCAGGAATTGGAGTTCAGGAAAGAAGTTTAGGCAAAAGCAGAGACAAGAAGATGATCAAATTCAGTGTTTTCCACTGGCAAATTTAAGAATTGCATTTACAATTGGCAAGCTTTCTTTACTTTTTCTACTTAAATACAGCAGTGAGGACAGGGACTATTTTGTTATGATGATGACTATCAGAACAATGACTATTACTATTCAAATTTGCAGAGAGCTGGCTTTCATCAAGCCCTAGCTCTATAGTTCAATTACAACACAAGCGATGGTCCACCCAGCACTTCATGGATGATAAAGCCAACTGATGATTTGTTGCTGTTCATTTGTTTCCTATAATGAACCCAAACTCTCTACCATATTTAAATAAAAGCTCAATTACATCTCCATAGCTACAAATGCTGTTATCTTTTTGTCTGACTATAAAAGTGAACAAGTTTCCTATTGCTTTGTAAAATTTAGAAATAAAATGCTTCAGATGCATAACGTGAGATTCACTTTGCTTTGCTCTTTTTATTTTAG
Organism: Antilocapra americana; assembly: GCA_007570785.1. Taxonomy (NCBI): domain Eukaryota; kingdom Metazoa; phylum Chordata; class Mammalia; order Artiodactyla; family Antilocapridae; genus Antilocapra; species Antilocapra americana. The sequence goes on along the minus strand of ML661900.1, from coordinate 1,431,196 downwards.
TTTTTTGAGGTGGGAGGAGATCCAGAGCTTTACTCTTTACTGCTTTCTATTTTAGAATATGGCCTGCTTTGCATTATTTTTCCTACTTTGTGGATAAGTATAAAAAAGACATTAACTATAATCAAGTGGCATTGAAGGAAAATTGCATCAAATAGGCTGAAGATAACTAAAACATGTTTTTATGAGCGACATGTTTTTGGAGGAGATACACAAGGCTGGCAGCCTAATAAAATTTTTAATAGTGTGGGCTCACTCACTTATGTGGGTTCTGAAGGTCTTCTGTGACAAGGATGGGCCTTCGAACTTGAAGGACACATTCTCGACTATTAATTATCAACTAATCTAATCCCTGATGCTGGGAAAGATTGAAGATGGGTGGAAAAGGAGACGACAGAGGATGAGGTGGTTGGGTGGCATCACCGACTCAGTGGATGTGACTGTGAGTAAACTCCAGAAGGTGGTAATGGGCAGGGAGGCCTGGCATGCGGCAGTCCATAGGATTGCAAAGAGTCGGACATGACTGAGTGACTGAACTGAACTGAATTGAATCTAATCCCACCAAAAAAGATACCCCACATCCAAGGGCAAAGGAGAAGCCTCAATAAGATAGTAGGAGGGGCAAAACTGCATTTAGAATCAAACCCCATACCCACCAGAGATGCTCAGAGGGTTCAAACAAAACCTTGTGTGCATTGTGTGCACCAGGACCCAGAGACTCCACAAGAGACTGAGCCAGTCTTTGAGTGTTTGAGTGTCTCCTGCAGAAGCACGGGTCAGCAGTGGCTTGTCATGGGGACAAGGGCTCTTGCTGGGAGCAGACCTGGGAGCCATGGCATGTAGTCCTCTTGGAGGAGGCTGCCATTAGCACCTCCATAGAGCCACCGAGAAGACAACCCACAAACTGGAGAACAATTATACCAAAGAAGTTCTCACACTGTTACAAAAGTTCTAGGACCCACAACAGATTTCCCAATGTGGGGATCCGGCAAAGGGCCTGAGAACCACCAGGGAATTTGAAGGTCAGTGGGATTTGATTACAGAACTTCCGCAGGACTGGGGAAATGGACTCTTGGAGGGCACAAACAAACCCTTGTGCACACCAGGATCCAGGAGAAAGGGGCAGTGACCCCATGAGAGACTGAGCCAGACTTGCCTGTGAGTGTCCAGGCGTCTCTGGCAGAGGCATGGTCAACAGTGGCCTGCCACGGGGTTAGGGGCACTGAATACAACAGTCCTGGGAGCCATGGGGCATGCTGGCATAAGTCCTTTGGAAGGAGGTTTAATGTTTTTAAACGTGAAAGGTAAATTTGAGAGCATTTCTCTGTATAAAAGCCTTCCCTGGTGCCTCAGACGGTAAAGAATCTGCCTGCAATGCAAAAGACATGGGTTCAATCCCTGGGTTGGGAAGATCCCTGGGAGAAGGAAATGGCAACCCACTCCAGTATTCCTGCCTGGAAAATCCCATGGACAGAGGAGCCTAGTGGGCTATAGTCCTTGGGTTCACAAAAGAGTTGGATATGACATAGCGACTAAACAACAATTCTTAGGGGGTAAGGGGCTGTAGATCTCTTCTTCCGAAACTTCTTTCTTCTGGACAGAGGCTGTAGACCCTATCCTACCTGAGAAGCAGAAGTCAGAAGTCCCTCAGTGACTGTTCTAAGGACCTGTAGGGACCTGGGCCAACCTCCACTGGAATGACTGGAGTTCCTTGAGCCATCATGAGACTTATTTCGAACATTGGAGCCCAGAAGACACAAACTCACTCTGCAGGTTAAATAAACACACACTAGAAAGGAGAACAATAGCCATTAAAGGGCCTAGAAACAAAAGGAACTGGGTTAACTTCTGGAGGGCTGTTTTTCTTTTACTGTTGACAAGACCATGGAGGCAACATCACCCTTGCCAAAACTGCAATGTCACTCTACCTGGATGTGTATTTCCTTAATATTAACTGCTACCTGTCCTATCACATTGATCCAAGTGCAGCAGGAAGTATTCATTGTCCCACAAGTGAAAGTCAGTTGTGTCTGACTCTTTGCGACCCCAGGGACTATACAGTCCATGGAATTCTCCAGGCCAGAATACTGGAGTGGGTAGCCTTTCCCTTCTCCAGAGGACCTTCCCAACCAAGGGATTGAACCAGGGTCTCCAACATTGCAGGCAAATTCTTCACCAGCTGAGCCACAAGGGAAGCCCATGGTCCCACAAACTATACCTTATTCTGCCAGAAGGTACACAAGGGCAAGGTGATTTTCAAGAACCACATCAGCCAATGAAATGAGAGTTCCCAAGTCCCATTAAGGCTTCAAATAATACCCAACTCACTACATCATTTTACTTATGTTGATGATGCCTATCTCTTGAATAGGGATCTCAGAACTTTCACTGGCTCACAGGTGTATTGTTCTGTTGTGACCTACAGGGTTTCTGGAGGTAAAAGCTTTAGTCTGGGTGAATGTACCCAACTAGATACCCCTTACAGATTGACAATTGGGTGGTTAAAATTACTTTATAGCAGCCCTTCAATTTTGGCAATAGTTGGTCTTTGGAGAACCCCTCTTTCTAGATTTTGAGAACTTGGTCCCTGGGGTTTATTTGTGAAGGAACTGCCCCTTCCTCTGTATTTTTAGTGTGAGCTAGCAGAGCCTTGTGCATAGTCCTGAATTGTCTTTTGAACCTGTCCTAGATTAATAATCTATCTCAGGGCCCGGATCACTTTCTCATCAATAGAATGTCAGTGGTAAGAAAAGGTCTCCCTAGGTCATTTCAAATGAGCCAAGCCTCCACTCCTGGGGACTACACAGACCCTGAGGAGGGCAGTAGGATGCAAGCTGGTCCAGGGTTCCTGAATTTTGTGGTAGAGTTTACTAAGGTTTTCTTTAATGCTAAATTGTTTCAATCATGTCCGACTCTTTGCAACTGCATGGACTGTAGCCCACCAGGCTCCTCTGTCCATGGGATTCTCCAGGCAAGAATACTGGAGTGGGTTGCCATTTCCTCCTCCAGGTGAACTTCCTGACCCAGGGATCAAACCCACATCCCTTATGTCTCCTGCATTGCAGGAGGGTTCTTTACCATGAGCACTACTCAGGAAGACCATAGAGATTTACTATGGCTTTCTTTAAAGTATGGTTCATTTTCTCTACTTTCCCTGAAGACTGGTAGAGCCAAGAGGTGTGTAGCTTGTAGTCTATCCCTAGGGTCACTGTAAGCCCCTATATTATCTTGGCTATAAAAGAGGGCCCATTATCACTCTGGAGGGACTTTGGAAGTCCAAACCAAGGAATTATTTCTTCTAAAATGGACTTACAAACATCCATAACCTTTTCAGATTGGGTGGTAAGGCTTCAGCCCATCCTGTGAAAGTATCAATACCACAAGATATTTATATACTGATCATGGAGACATTTGATCATGTGAACATACTGAGGACATACTGATCATGGTGAAATCTAATTACCAGTCTTCCCCTGGATATGTCCCTTGACATTGAATTGGCCTGAGTAACAAAGTGGGATGGGTCTATAGGCTATTATAGGCACATAAATCAGGTAAACGTTACTTGTTTTACTCTTCTTTTAAGTCCCTTCCCTGAAAAAGTCTTTTGCATCAAGTCCCATAGTGCATCCCTCCCATAATGGGTGGTATCATGTAAGCTCTTAGTGAGTTTCCACTGTTGGGCCTCAGAGATTAGAACCTTATCCTCCTTTTTATAACACTCTGTGCTTTCTTTCTCAAAGCCCCATTTTTCAACATTTCCTTGTTCCTGTGGGTAATACTGGGGGGCGTTTAGGAGTTTAGGGGGAACAATCACTACAGCCATAATTTATTCAGGTTCCTGGAATCAAGTTGCCTGGTTTTGCAACTTGATCAGCTTGGCTGTTCCCTTGGCTTACAAACGATTCACCCCTCTCGTTACCCATATAGTGGATTAAGGCTACCTGGTTTGGAAACTGTACTGCTTCTTAAAAAGCCAAAATTAAATATTTTATGTTTTATAGAGGAATTTCTAGCAGTTAGCATTCCTCTTTCTTTCCAAATGGCAACATGAACTTGTAGCAGGTGGAACCCATATTTAGAGTCAGTGAAAAGAATTTTGTCTCCTTCCCTAATTGCAAAGCTCTCCCAATGCAATTAGTTCAGCCTTCTGAGCTGATGTTTTGGGTGGCAGAGTCTTAGCTTCTATTACTTCACCTAGACGAACTATGATTTACCCTGCCTTTCAGGTTCCCATTTCTATGAAACTGCTCCTATCAGTAAACCATTCAACATCAGGGCTGTCAAGAGACTCATCTAGAAGATCAGATCACCTGGAATAAGTTTGTTCTATGATCTCTACACACTAATTAAATGTCTCCACTTGACTTCGGGAAGCAGAGTTACTGGATTCAGGGTTTGGCACACCTTTAATGTTGTGGGTGTCCATTAAGATGGTCTGATATCTTGCATCTCTTTCCTCAGTCAAGAAATGATGTCCTTTGACCTCCAAAACAGATTATACCTGATGAGAGGTTAACATATCTGGGTGTTGTCCCAGGGTGAACTTGGAAGCCTCATTAACCAACAAGGCTGTGGCTGCAACTGCCCACAGGAAGCTTGGCCATCCCAGGGCCACTGAGTCCAGTTGTTTTGAAAAAGAAAGCTACTGGTCTCTGATAAGATCCCAGCTTTGGGGTCAGGACTCCTAGAGTTTCCCCTGATCTCTTATGACCATATAGGGTAAAGGGCTTGTCCAAATGTGGAAGCCCCAGTGCTGGTGCTCTACTCAACTCAGTCTCTAGAGTCTTAAAGGTCTTTATTCCATTGAAAGGGTTCCCTTTCTCCTTGCTTCTACAGATTCAGGGTCTGTATTTGTGTACTTCCAGGATGCCTCTGTCACCTGGCTCAGGAAGACTGCTGGATTTTCATCTTTTCCCTGTGTAACCTCTCAAAACTTATCATAATTTATAGGCTTTACTATACACCTTTTCATTCATTCTGATAGACAAGTAATATAATGTTTCATCCCAGCCTGGCCAAAACAATCTTCATAGACCCCCATTGTGGGTCTTGTCCTCAATTTGCATCCCCACCCACCTGATAAATTTGGTAGTGTGTATCAGTGGCCAGTAGGCCATCTCTGTGTTCCCTGGCCTTTCTTGGCATATACTCCTTTTCATCTGGGGTGCAACTGTGGGCCAGAATAACCATGATATGCTTGGGAAGTCTGTCAAGTTTTTCAAAGTTAAAAAAAAAAGTTTTAAATCACCCTGTCAGATAGGATCATAGATTGCTATGAAACAATACTTATTCTCTGAGCTAAGATTTCCCAAATCAAAAGCAAATACAGGTCACTTAAAGGCACAAGAACTCACACAACCTATTATTCCAGACAACTGTGTTCTCCTATGAGAGAGGGAAAAACCATATCCAGCCTTGCACCAGCCCACTCTTAATAAAATTCATTTACCTAGTTAAATGTAATTAAACCTTAGAAAATTCTGAACATATACAAATTTTTTTCTCAGGGTTCTTCTTCCACCAACCTCCTGCAACTTTCTATAGCCATATTTTGTCCCTTATTCTTTCTCCATTCAGAAATGACCAGCTGTAGGACAAAATCACCCTTTTTTCTTTCAACAAAATATATTTCCATTCTTCATACCTTCTTTTATAAAAATATGCATCCTACTTTCCTTAAGTAACCATGAACCATCTTTTACATTAGCATTCTATAGGATAGTAAAGAATATCTCAAGGTATCACCAAACAGCTTAATTTCTCTCTCACAAGAAGACAAAAGTAGGTAAATTTAGACCTGTTTAGCAATTAATGTACCAGTATTTTATCTTATCTGAAATGGCCTGAATATTCAACAAATTTTCTACCATTTAGCTTATTTTAGTTTCACATTACCAAAATTTGGAGAGAGACTATCTCAGATGAACATTTACAAAAATTATTCCTATGTGGTGCTGGTTGCTTTAGCCACTAAGTCTTGTTCAACTCTTGCGACCCCATGAACTATAGCCCCCCAGGCTCCTCTGTCCATGGGATTCTCCAGGCAAGAATACTGGAGTGGGTGGCCATTTCCTTCTCCAGGGGATCTTTCCTACCCAAGAATTGAACCTGGGTCTCCCACATTGCAGGCAGATTTTTTACTGACTGAACTACAAGGGAATCCCTAATTACTCATATAGTGATTACCAAAAAGTTTTATACCAGTTACATTTACTAAAAATTTAATCACATCAGGTTATTTTCCCTGTTGATGGATTTTATAACAGAAATATGCACTAATTGTCTTCCAAAAACTCTAGGTATAGGAAGAAGTCCAAGAACTCTAGATTCATATCTGTATAATTAAACCTACAAACTTAAGCCAGAAAAATTAATTTCTTTTTTTTTATGTGTTTCATTAAACTTTATTTTTATTTATTTATTTATTTTTTTTTTATTTATTTTTTTTTTTACTTGTTTTTGCCATACAATGTCATGATATCACCATGGGTTTACATATGCTTCCCCTCCGGAACCCCCCTCCCTCCTCCCTCCCCCCCCGGGAAATCTCGCTGCACCAGTCCCGAGCATCAATCCTGGGCTGGCGATTGATTAGACACATGACAATTAACATGCTTCAATGCCCTTCTCCCATAACATCCCACCCTTACCCTCATCCACAAAGTCCACGAGTCTATTCTATACATCTGCGTTCCTTTTGTTGTCTCCCATGTTGGGTTCTCGTTACTGTCTTTCTAAATTCCATATATATGCGTTAATATACTGTATTGTTGTTTTTGCTTCTGGCTTACTTCACTCTGGATAATGGGCTCCAGTTTCGTCCATCTGAGTAGAATTGCTTCAAATGAATTTTTTTTTTAATGCTGAGTAATATTCCATTGTGCATATGTACCACAGCTTTCTTATCCATTCATCAGTTGATGGGCATCTAGGTTGTTTCCATGTCTTAGCTATTGTAAACAATGCAGCAATGAACATTGGGGTACACGTGGCTCTTTCAATTCTGGTTTCCTCGGTGTATATGCCCAACAGTGGGATTGCCGGGTCATATGGCAGGTCTATTTGCAGCTTTTTAAGGAACCTCCACACTGTTTTCCATAGTGGCTGTACTAGTTTGCATTCCCACCAACAGTGTAAGAGGGTTCCCTTTTCTCCACATCCTCTCCAGCATTTATTGCTTGTAGACTTTTGGATGGCAGCCATTCTGACTGGTGTAAAGTGGTACCTCATTGTGGTTTTGATTTGCATTTCTCTGATAATGAGTGATGTTGAGCATCTTTTCATGTGTTCGTTAGCCATTTTTATATCTTCTTTGGAGAAATGTCTGTTAAGTTCTTTGGCCCACTTTTTAATTGGGTTGTTTATTTTTCTAGAATGGAGCTGCAGGAGTTGTTTGTAAATTTTTGAGATTAATTGTTTGTCTGTTGCTTCATTGGCTATTATTTTCTCCCATTCTGAAGGCTGTCTTTTCACCTTGCTTATAGTTTCCTTTGTTGTGCAAAAGCTTTTAATTTTAATTAGGTCCCATTTCTTTATTCGAGTTTTTATTTCCAATATTCTGGGAGGTGGGTCATGGAGTATCCCACTTTGGATTATAGCAGAGAGTGTTTTGCCTATGTTATCCTCTAGGAGTTGTATAGTTTCTGGTCTTATGCTTAGATCTTTGATCCATTTTGAGTTTA